>JAHBCN010003467.1:93927-147223 GCA_019359885.1 Listronotus oregonensis | reverse complement strand
AATTTTCCTTCAGATTTTTTGTACTAAAAGATATAATATAACTGGTATTTCTAATATTTTTTGTTAATTTTTTTATTCGGTACTTAATCTGCATTCAATGACATATTATGAAGACCTTTTTTTTGGAAAAAAGGTTTTAAAAAAATACAATAACAAAAAAAATTACAAATTTAACATAACGCAACGTGCAACGTTATTCAAAAAAAAGGGGGTAAAAAAGTAAACTAAACTATGCGATAACTTAAAACAAAAGACACCAATATTTTGTAGATAAACCTATAACTTTAAATCTCTAAGATAACATTCCTGAATAAGAAATTACTTTAAAAATAAGTACGCAAAGTTCCAAGAACTTTAAATTAGTTTATTTTTTGTTTAAATTTTAAGAAATCCAAATCTCTATACTATTTTAGCGAATAAAAAAAAAAAATGGTGAAATACTTTAAAAGATTTTTCTTTTTTAAAACTTTAAATTTAAAAAATAATTACCCTATATAAAAATTTTTGGTTATTATAATTTTTTGTAAAACCCAAATAAATTAGCTTAAAACAGATTTATACAAATTTAATTAAAAAAGTTGTAGTCGTATTGTTATGCATTTTTTATAAAAAACCCCAAATTTTAAAAAAAGGGAAAAAAATACCATGCTAATTTACCAATAAACTATACCATTGTAAACGGGGCATATTAAACTTTAAAGTAAATAAAGGTAAAAATACAACCCAAATGTATTTAAATGTATTTTATTAACCTGCTCAAACCTACCAAAAAACATATCTTCAAAAAAGGCGCTCTAATATCAAATTCAAAAGAATTAATCCTAAAATTGATCAGAAATAAAAAATATAACTCCATGAAGATGAATAAGAAAAAATCACCATTATCCCATTAAAATTAATGCGTAACCGGGATGGGTGACCGCCATTAAACAACGTGTGTCTTTGGGGGGTATTTTGAAACGTTAACTGTGGGTTTTCCCTCGGGATGACATTATTTTTAGATGTTAATGGGGGTATTTTGAAGGCAGCAGTTTTTACTTTTTATAACGCCCGGGGACACAACAGTTGTCAAAAAGGGGAATAAAAAGATTTCTCCGCATGTCAAATTTTTATAGCCTAAGGGAAAGATATTTTTAAGCAATATCTTTTTTTTATATATATATATATATATATATATATATATATATATATATATATATATATATATATATATATATATATATATATATTATTATCATGTGTCCAATTTGGTTTAAACCTTTTTTTATAATAGGTTAGTTCTTCCTTGCCTTCTAAAGCAATGCATCTCCATCCATGGAAAGATTATCCCAAACCCCAAATGACGGCTAATTTAAAAAGTTTAACCCACTGATTCAGCAGATTCTGCAGCATTTTCAATCTTTTTCCTAATGCATCTGAATGAATTCTGTTTTAGTTAAATCAGTGACAAACTCTTTTCATCCTATAGTCCATTAAATAATGTTCTTTCTTGAAACAAAATCTCAAAATGGGAAAATTTCAAAGATTCAATTAAAAGTGGGGCGCGTATTGGCATTATCTTCTATGGCACACGAAACCTTAGAAAAATGTACGTCTTATCACGGAAGAAAAGTCCAAACAATTTTTTTTGCAAAGTTGAAATTTTTTCATATTGAAGCGTCTTAAGCAGTAGATTTTATAACGAGTAGGGGGGGAAACATCTCCCATTTGTGTCGATGCTGTTTGATTCAGTATGTATTAGGCCACCGTCTAAACTTTGCTCGGGCTCGATTTTCGTTACTACTAACCAGAAATAAGAGAACTAAAACTAGAATAAGAATTAGTACGGGTTCTTTTAAACCGAATAATAAAAAAGAGGTACTTATGGGATCAAAGTAAAAAATATTCCTAATGAAAAAAGTTTATAACTTTTTTTTTTTTGTATTACAATAAAATAAAAAATTTAAAAAAAACAGAACACTTAAGTTTGTTTTAAAAGTAAATATTGTTTCCCAAAAAAAGAAGGAAATATCTCGTGACAAAATCCACTGTATTCAGACTCTTCAGTATGCACGTGTCGGGTTGTTTATTGGAAAAACGTTGGGACATTATCTTCCGTGATTTTTCTAAGGTTGCGTCTTGCCAAGATGACAATGCCAGTTCGTTTATGGAAGATGGACGGCGAAAGTCTGAGTTTATCGAAGTTAAAATATTAATTTGACTTGTTTTTTGTTTTGGGATGTTTTTTAAAAACCTGAATTTACAAATTTAAATAGGTGATAAAGTTAAAAAATTTCGATATCAATTTCAAGAAAACTTCTTTTTTCATATCTGACGTAAATATTGTTCAAGGTGGCTATTACTCACTTGTAACACGAGTATTTAAATTTTAAACCCTCACCATACACGTTTGGCAAACAAAAAAGAGATGTCTTTTTAAATAGGCAAGGGCTTAAGCGAAATAAAGCATACAAAAAAACGTAGCGGTTGATTCCTTTCTACGGACCCAAGAAGGAGGGGAATGGGGCCGGCCACGACAACACACACACGCCCACCATGATCCCGATCTCACGATTATTCGTAAGATTAAGTTTTTCCCCATTTCCATCTTGGGAATAAGGTAGCAATTTCAACGATTTTTAAAATAAATCATAAAAAAGAAAATATTGCATTTGAATTTTTAAATTTTTCGTCCTTGGAATGATAACAATGGCATATAAAAACGACCGGGGAACCCCACACCAAAAGGGGGTTACAAGAAACGAATGTGATTTCATTGATTGCTGGTAAAAGTGGCTTACAATTTTTTGTTTGCATTTTTACGCAGTCCTTCCGTATCGGAAATTTTTCAAAGTCAAAATCATCGAAAAAATGTTATTTAGAAAAAGTTTAATTGGGAAAAATTTTATGATTTTTTTTATCAATAACAACATGATACGAAAGTTAGTTAGTAGTGACATATTATATAACGACTAAAAGGATAATATGACTCATTAACATTGCTTGTTTTCCTTTTTTTAAAAAATTTTTAAGTAATTTGTAGCTCCCCCCACAATTTTTTGATTTTTGTCATTGAATTTCAAGATTTTTCTTTACTTATCTGGAACACGACACACTACTGGATCCAGTCCCGGCCCAAAAAGTGTACCGGGCTAGCAATTTCCCCAAACCCGTAAAAAAAAAATTATTTATGTTGTCGCTGATGAAATAACAAATACCTATTATTAAAATAATAAAGTAAAATTTTTAAATAAATATTTTTTTTTTTTTTCCCTTTTTTAAAAAAAAGTTTTATAAAATTTTGTTTTTCAAAAATTTTAATAAAATTGACAACCTGTCGACAATATCCAACAACGTAGGCACCGTCGACCGTGGTTGTATTAAAAGGGGGGTGGGGGGGGAAATTGTTGTCGTTTTTTTTTAAAAAAGGGGCATCCCCAAATTTGTACCCTATTTTATTACTTTAAAAAATTGGGGTCCCGTTGCCTTAATCCTGTATAGTGCTTCACCTTTTTAAAATTCCCCTTTTATCAATTTATGCAGATTACTAAGAAAAGTAAAAATGTACAAAATATCAAAGACGAACAATTTTGTGACCTAATTATTAAATCACACCAAACGTTGGGGGAGAATGCCGTGAAATGTAAACACAGGACCGAAATAACCCTTGAAACCGTGTTTTTCAGCAGAGCAAATTAAAAAGACCTAAACTGTTTCAGAAAATTGGCTCAGTCATTGTTAAAACATGTTTTCCTTTAAGAGTAGCGCTGGATATTTTAAACATGTATTTACTTACATTCTTTATTTAAACTTATATGTTGTGCAATTAATGCTATAAAAGTTTATTTTTTAATTTATCAAAGGACATACAGAAATATTTAAAAGTAATCTATTTATTTTATTAAGTATTTTATAAAATATTCTAACTTTACTTGAACTTTGTTTTTTAAAAAAAGTAATTAGTTAAAATAAATAGCATCAGGATTGGCTACTTAAAGGTCCGTTCGCTATTATTTAAATTTAATAATTTTAATATTTTTTTTAATCAGTAGCAGGTATTTTTAAGACGGTTTTTACCCTTTAAAAAATTCCTTCATAGGAATGTAGGGTTTTAAAATTAAAAAAAAATAGAATAAGTATTTGTTTTTGTTCTAAAGCAAGTTATGTTACAAAAAAGTTTTTAAAATTTAAAATTTACTAAATTTTAAATTTTTTTTTTTAAAATTTAAAAAAAAAAGCAAGGTACCCGTTTTTTTAAAATTTTCCCCCAAAAAGCACTTTTTTTAAACCCAACACAAAAAACCCCTATAAATTTTGTTATTAACTTGCAAGGAGTTATTTAGCTTAAAAATTAAAGATTATCCAATTAAAAAAACATACATGAAGTAGAAAAAATACAAGTATGATAATTGGTAAAAAGCCCAAAAATTTTACTACAACCTGTAGAACAAGTGTCAATTAATTGGGACACAAAGTAGAATAACCAGAGATGTTGGTAACCTTTGTTTATGGTGTTTTATTCGCTATTATTTTGAACGAGTAACGAAAATAGTAAATACCTAATTAAATGTCGGGTAATTAAAAAATAAGTGTAATTTACCTTTTCCTTTTTTTTCTTTTTAAAAAAAAATTTTTTTTTAAAAAATTTTTTTTAAAAAATTTTTTTTGGGGGAAAAAAAAAAAAAATTTTTTTTTAAAAAAAAAAATTAAAAAAAAAATTTTAAAAAAATTTTTTTTTTAAAAAATTTTTTTAAAAAAAAAAACCCCCCCCAAAGTATAAAAGGGCCCAAAAAAAATTTTTTTTTTTTTAAATTTTTTTAAATTTGGGAATAAAAAAAAATTTCCAAAAAAAAAAAAAAGGAAACCAAAATTTTTAAAAATTTTTTTTTTGGGGGTTTTTTGGGGAAATTTTTTTTTCCCCCAAAAAAATTTTTTTTTCCCCCCCCCAAAAAAAAAACCCCCAAAAAAACCCCCTTTTTTTAAATTTTTTTAAAAATTTTTTTTTTAAAAAAAAAAAAATTTTTTTTTTTTAAAAAAAAAACAAAAAAAAAATTTTTTAAAAAATTTAAAAACCCCAAAAAAAAAAGGGGGGGGGGGCCCCCCGGGGGGCCCCCCAAAAAAAAAAATTTTTTTTTAAAGGGGGGGTTTTTTTTCCTTAAAAGAATTTTTTCCCCCCTTTTTTTCCGGGGAAAAGGGGGGTTTTTTTTAAAAAAATTTTTTTCTTAAAAAAAAATTAAAAATTTTTTTTTTTTTAAATTTTTTAAAAAAAAATTTTTTGGGGAAAAAAAATTTCCAAAAAATTTTAAAACCTTTTTTTTTTTTTTCAAAAAAAATTTTTTAAAAAAAAAAAATTTTTTTTTTTAAAATTTTTAAAAAAAAAAAAAAAAATTTTTTTTTTTTGAAAAACCCCTTTTTTTTAAAAAAAAAAAAAAAAAAGGGGGCCCCCTTTTTTTTTTTAAAAAAAAAAATTTTTTTTAATTTTTTTTTCCCCAAAAAAAAAAAAAATTTTTTTTTTAAAAAAAATTTTTTTTTTTTTTGGGGAAAAAAATTTTTTTTAAAAAAATTTTTTTTAAAAAATTTTTTTCCCTTTTTTTTTTTTTAAAAAAAAAAAAAATTTTAAAAAAAATTTTTTTAAAAAAATTTTTTTTCCCAAAATTTTTTTTGGGGGCCCCCCCCCAAAAAAAAAAAATTTTTTTTTTTTCCCCCCCCTTTTTTTTTTTTTTGGGAAAAAAAAAAAAAATTTAAAATTTTTTTTTTAAAAAAAAAAATTTAAAAAAAAATAAAAATTTAAAAAAAATTTTTTTAAAAAAATTTTTTTTAAAAAATTTTTTTTTTTTAAAAAACCGGATTAGTTTGACCCCATCAGGTCAGGACCAAGAGCATTTCAAGGACAACTCCGCAAAATTAATCGCAACTAAATTTGAAGAGTGCATACTTGGGTCGCTGAATATGAAGCCGTCAGTTTGACCCCATCGGGTCATGGTCATGATATACAGGGTGTCCCAACATATGTGTGCAGTCTCTCGGAATCTAATAGAAAACCTGAAAATATTATGACAAGTTTCCATAAACTTTTTTCCTATGACCCTTCTTTACGGAGATACAGGTACCTAACGGACGCCCTTGGAAATCGTTTTTGTTATTTAACTTATAAAATACTAGGCGTAATTTAATATTTTTTAATACAATGGTTACTAGATAGGTCTTCTTAAAATGGACCCATTAAATCATATTTCACTTATTTAGTTTGCCAGGGACGGACTACCTCTGAAACAATAATAACAATGACACCCTGTTTGATAAAGGCTCAACTCATATTATTTTTGGATAGCTTTAACCTTAAACTAACAAAAAGGTATCCTTAATTGACATCGATAAAATCAACTGTTTACGAGAAATAAAATATTATATTTGGTATTTTTTTTACATTATACAGGGTGTTCGTATGTCAATATTAAGGGAAAAAATTTTTGGCTCCATTTAAAGAAGAAAACTTCATATGAGCGTATATCCTAAACGTTTTAACTTTTGAGATACACGGTAAAATTTTCAAAAATAAATCATTGATTATTAATATCTGTAATACCCCTTTACATATTTTTATAAAATTTGGCATAAATGTACTATGTATTAAGAAGCATTTTTTAGTGTAACACATTTTTTTTATTTCCACCAGTGGCGTTCGTACAGAATTTGACCTGCCTATTTTGGCAAATAAAAAAAATGTAGTACACTTAAGAATGTTTCTTGATATATAGGACATGCATGCCAAATTTCATTAAAATATCTAAAGTGGTATTACAGATATTAATAATAAATCATTTATTTTTAAAACTTTTACCACCCTGTATCTCAAAAGTAAAGACGTTTAGGACATACGTTCATATAAAGTTTTCTTTTTAAAATGGACCCAAAAATTGCCTTCTTAAATATTGACGTACAATTAAAAAACACTCTGTATTATGTAAAAAAAATACCAAACATAATATTTTATTTCTCGTAAACAGTTCATTTTATCGATGTCAATTAAGAATACCTTTTTTTTGTTTAAAGTTAAAGCTATCCGAAAATGAGCTATATCTTGAAAAATTGCTATATTGGTCGCTAATCCATCCCTGGAGCTTAATAGAAATATGATTGGGTTCATTTTAAGAAGAATTATCTAGTTACCATCATATAAAAACATTATTAAATTACGCCTAGCATTTTAAGTTATTACAAAAACGATTTTCAGGGTCGTCCGTTATAAGTTACTGTATCTCCGTAGAGCTATATCATACAGAAAAATTGCTATTATTGTGTCAAGTCTAATCCATCCCTGGCAGACTTAATAAGCCAAATATGATTTAATGGGTTCATTTTAAGAAGAATTATCTAGTTACCATCATATAAAAACATTATTAAATTACGCCTAGTATTTTAAGTTATTACAAAAAACGATTTTCAGGGTCGTCCGTTATGTACCTGTATCTCCGTAGGAGAGCTATATCATACAGAAAAAATTGCTATTATTGTGTCAGAGCTAATCCATCCCTGGCAGACTTAATAAGCCAAATATGATTTAATGGGTTCATTTTAAGAAGAATTATCTAGTTACCATCATATAAAAACATTATTAAATTACGCCTAGTATTTTAAGTTATTACAAAAAACGATTTTCAGGGTCGTCCGTTATGTACCTGTATCTCCGTAGGAAAGGCTCGTAGGAAAAAAGTTTATGGGAACTTGTCATAATATTTTTAGGTTTTCTATTAGATTCCGAGAGATTGCTCACATATTCTGAGATACCGTGTATTTTAAGGTCAAATCTGCCAAATTATAATTGTACATATTTTACTACATATTCGTACTCAGCGACCTCAAAAAAAGGAAGTGTACCTTTTTCAAGTCTGATTACGAATAATTTTGCAGATTTGACCTTGAAGTGTCCTTGGCCCTGACCTGATGGAGTCAGGATTCGAATTCAGAGACCTCAAAAACATAAAGATACCATGGTCAAATCTTTCGAACCTTCATTTTTTTATTGGTCTACGTAAGTAAAAATTTCACCTTGAAAACTGACCTGATAGGGTTAAACTAATCCCGGATTCAGATTAAGTGACCCCAAAAACATAAAGATATCATAATTAAGTCTTTCGGATTTTCAACCTTTTTTTTGTGGGGCTGTGTGATTGAACGTGTAATACACAAAATAATTATTATGTAAATTTTCAGCACAATTATTACAATAACCTTAATAATTCTTGTATGTGTAAAACGGTTCTTAGGAACAAAAATAAAATCTGAGCATAAGTGGTAATATGTTATAAAAATAATTGTTGGCAACTTAAAAATATTTTAACCACACGATTAAGGAATACTATATATTTAGTAAGGGTTAGGAAACACTTCATTCTTCAGATGCCAAACCACACACACATCATAAATCAAAGTTGGTTAAACACTTTACGTCCGCCACACCTTAGGGAACGAAGATTAGCGCAGGTGGTACTGCACGTTTAGACCATCGAACTAGTAGTACCGACAAGAAGTCAGTCTGGTGCAAGAAGTCGTTACGGTGAGAAACTTAAGAGAGGTGCGAGTTTAACTTCTAGTCATCGCGGTACCGTCGAGATAATACTGCTGTGCTCTATATTTATTTCCTTACCATATTTGGATTTATATTGAATGAACATAAATGAAGATTCGAATTTTTTGTGGTGTTTATAATTATTAACAATAACTGGTGAGTATTCACAAGTAAAAAAATATCTGTAATAAGAATATATATTTCGGTTGTGCTACTGGGAAAAACCAATGGTTATAAATAAATATTTTTTGTTTTCTTTAATAAAATTTAGCAACAAACTGGAATACTAATGTGTAAACATAGATTAGTCGAGAAGTGAAAAATAGTTTCGAAAAATATGAGCGGTAGCTCATTTGACGCGAAATGCAGATCTGAGGAAGGCGTTTTGAGGATTTTTTCTGCCAACAAAAATTGAAATTGTTATTAACAAAAAACGAAATAAAAAAAGTCATTTCGATTTTTTTCCGTGGTTTTATCTCCATTATATATGATTTCAATTTAGCGCTAAAACTGGGCCTCATCGCGTCATTTTTGGTTGCGCGCTCGACGTCACAACCGAATAAGTCACACTGAATATATCTATTTTTTGGTATTAAATATTAATTGAAAAATTTTAAAAAATTATGGTGTATTCAAAACACTTCAAAGAATTTATTCCCGGTAAAAATTTAACTTAAAGTTGGTTTTTTCAATAAGTTAGACAACTGTGAATTAACAAAATTGTTTCGAACTTTCGTCCTTATTGTACATTTAAAAAAAAATGCTTAAATAATCATCGTATAAATATTTTGCTTCGTGAAGCCCTTTTTATATACATGCTTAACAAGATAACGCCATAAAAGTTTAAAAATTTCAATCCTTTGTTTATAATAATTTTATAACTTTGACAAAAAATTAAACATCGGAGTAATATTGCGAAAGTTATAAAGTTATTATAAATAGGGCATTAAATTTTTTTAACTTTTATGGCGTGATCTTGTTAGGTATGTATATAAGAAGGGCTCCACGATGCGAAAGACTTATATAATAATTATTTAAACATATTTTTTTTAATGTACAATAAAGCCGAACGAATTTTGTTAATTAACAATGTTGAAAAATTAACTTTAGGTTAAATTCTCAACGGGAATAAATTCTTTGAAGTATTCTTAATAAACCATAATTAAAAAAAAATTAAATAATATTTAATACCCTAAAAAACATGTTAGTGTGACGTACTCGGTCTTGACGCCGAACGCGCAACCAAAAATGTCGCGCGGAGGCCTATTTTCAGCGTTAAATTAAAATTATAAATAATAAAGATAAAACTCTGGGAGTTTGGACTTTTTTATAAGAAATTTCCTCTCTTTTAAGGATCTTTTTTGCTATTTCCCTTATCAACTATGACTAGACTAATAGTTAACTTTTTGCTTATGCTATTAATTTACCCGTACGTTCTCTCCTAAGAAAAAATAAAAATTGAAATAATAACAAAATTTACAAAACAATAAAAATAACACTATAGCACCAATACAAAATCCTTTCTTTGCACAGGGCAAGAATTAGGTACAAAATATTGTTCCCATATTTTAATTTTTTTTAAAACATCAGTAAATAATATAGTTCTAATGGGCATAATAGCGTAAATAATTATAAGATGAAAAACTAGCTGATACTTAAAATTAATTAAGTTATTATCAACGTGTAAAGGTGGGCCTTAATAGTGAAATTAACAGGGCTTCTTTAAAATTTTACAATATAAAGTTTAATCCATTGACAGAAACAATTTGCCCATCCTATACTTTACCTTTTTATTTACTCAAAAACACTAATAAAGTTAGTTATATATTTCTTTTTTATTTTCACGCCGTCCCTTTAAATGTTTTGTTTATTTACATAGGACATTACTTGTTTAATAATTTAACTTCGACATAATAACCAACCAATTTAATTATTTTTAACCAACATCAATAGCCATGATAACAATATATTAAATCAAAAAATTCCAAGCCAGATAATAATGTGGCCCCCATTTATGTTAATTTTACTTTACTTTTAACTTTTAATAATTTCTGCATTTCAAGATAATCTGTTTTTTTTTATTGACTAGACAGCCTCGTAACATACAAAACAGAAGTCTGCAATAATTATATGTATATTGCATATACATATAAAAATAAAATTGACAAACAAAAAATAGTAAAACATAAAAATAACTTGAATTCTTTTTAAAAATTTATTTTAATCTTTTTTGTTATTAAATTCTTGGCCATACACAAATATCTACAACTTTTATATAACCCCAACAAAATTAAATCTCTAAGAGCACTCCTTGAATTCAATTTTAAGCCTTTTTACTCATTTCTTTTTGTTGGTTGGTTGTATTATTTTGACAAAAAGTTATGTATGATAATTTTTTTGTATCTTTTTTGATGCGCGAAAACCATGCATCTGACATATTAAATCTTGTAATACATATTTTTCCAATAAAAGGTAATTAAAAAAAATCATAATTATGAACTAATATTTTTTATGTATACCGTAAATTAACCAATAAAAACTAAATCAAAATTAGGTACAGAAGTAAGGAGAGGCCAACAATTTTTTTGAGGATGGTATCAGCAAAGCAATCTTTTTTATTTTACCTAAACAAGTTTTAAATTTGTTTTTGTTTTTGTTGGTTAATTAGGGAGATACATAAAAAATATTATTTCATAATTTTGATAATTTTTTTTTATTCGGTTTATTTTTTTAATTTATTTTTATTTCAGAATTTGTATTTTTTTTGGTAATAAGTAACTAATAAGTTTGTTGTAACTATTTAAAGATTTTCTTGAATTTGACCAAGGTCTTGAGATATTTTCCCTTTGACACCACATCCATAGGCTAGGTCATTTCACTTACACATATTAGTCCATATCATAAAAAGTACTGAACCGATTTTGATGAAATCTTTACTGTTCCCCAAGCTAAAGTTTTTATATTTTTACGAGATTATTTTAAAAGTTAGAAAAAATATAAAAATTATTTTTCATTGCAACTTTTTGACCTTTATCTAGGTGAGGTCAAAAATTACTTACGACGTTTACTTTTCGCTAAACCATCATCAACTTTATTTTTTTTAATACGGCCCTCGATTGTTTATTGCTTTTCTTTAAAGCAGTTTTATTCTCAATTGCAATGATGTATAATACTTGTTATTTTTCTCTTAAATAAACATATTTTTTATAAGAGACAATGAGTTAGACCAAGAACGCACATGATGTCTTATAGGGGCGTTCCATATTTGTTAAGTAAATATTAAGTGTTGTGCATTTTTGTAATTGGAATAATATGAAGTTTAAAAAAATTAAATAAAAAATCCTGGGCCGTATTTAAGAAAATAAAGTTGATGATGGTTAAAAAGAATTGAAACGTCGTAAGAAATTTTTGACATCACCAATATAATAAGCGTAAAAAGTTTTAATAAGAGGGTATTATTGAAATTTTTTTAACTTTTGAAACAAACTAGTAAAAAAATAAAATCGAAAATATCAGTTTTTTTCGCCATATTTCCGGAAGTACGAAATATAACTTCAATTTTTCAACGATATATTATTGAGCTCCCTAATACGCAACTTTGCCAAATTTAAACCACCTCTTTTACCTTTTCGGAGATCCCCATGCTGTTCATTCTTATCTTGGACACACTGTATATATAAGCCAAATAACATCTGGTAAATCGCTCAAGAAAAAAATACGTAATAATAGTAAGTAACGGGCAAATATTTGCTTAAAACTGTGCCATTCGAAATGTTATCCGCGTTAACGTTTTGCTATGGGAGACAGCCTTGGCCAGGACATTACACTGTGTGACATAGTTGTTGATATTATTTATTATTAAATAAGTAATTGACCGTCCCAACCACATCTATATAGAACATTAGCTAGTATTCTATAGTAAGAAACTTTCTTACTAGAAATAAAAGATTTATCTTGGACTATTTTTTTATATATGGTGGTTTAATAAATTTAAAATTTCTATAGAATAATAATGGCAAACTGGGGCCATTTTTAACTATATAATTAATAGATTTGGCAGACAAAGATCAGTTAAATAAAACTTTAATGAGTATCCAAAGCATTTCTAATATCTAAAAGTAGTGTAATAAAACAATCAAGCTTTTAAGATATTATATTTGCTTCTTTACCCCAATTATTATTTTTTAAGTAATATGTATTTGTTTTACCCCCTTAAGACTATTTTACTTACATTTGTTTTATAATTCTTTAGGCTTAATTCTCTACTCTTAGTAGATATATTGCACGCAACAAGTATATCATATCAACATTTTAATGATGGAGGTGCTGGCGCCTTGATGTTCATAAAACTTTACCCTATTTTTTCCTTTTAGCCAACATGTGCCTCTAAAATACCATTAACGCTAATCTAAGACAAAAGCTATTACTGATCGTCCAAAAGAAAACATAAAAAAGAAATAGAAGCCTACTTTTTTGTTTTAAATGGCAAATATGTATAAATTGTTCAACACTCGAACATACTCACTACCAACTCCTAAAATAAAAAGGACTATGATATTAATAATTTAAAAAGGTATTAATTTAAGGGCAGTGATGCACCCTTAACTCTAAATACTAGTAATATTCAAATCTCTACGTGTTTTATTGGTTTCTTGGTGTTTAAGTTCACTACGTATTATTAATTACTAACTCCTGTTGTTTTTAGGTTAATCTTCAATAAGTTTTTTAAATTATCAAATTTTGACAAACAAAAAATAAATAAGGCGGTAATGAATCACCAAAGCAATTCTAACGCCTAGAAATAGCGTAAAAACAAATTGGCCATTGAGATATTACATTTCCTTATATGCGTCAAATACTGTTTTTGGTAAGATCAACTATTTTGTTTTTATTTGTTCTATAATGCCTCCTTATATCTTAATTTTTACTTTAAGTAGAAAATTTAAATAAATACAAAACAAGGACAAAATGAATACTCTGTCCTCGATATTAAAGTTTGGACCAAGTCAAGTGGTTACTTACTAAAATAACTATTTTAGCTGGAAAACCAAAACAAACCCAAGGACGGAACTGCAGTTGCATGCTAAATTTTGTTTTTTTTAGCTAAAATATTTATTTTAATATGTAACAAGAGTTTTAAAGCCCCAGAAGAAAAAAATAGTGTTATAAAATTAAAAATAGGTAAATATGTAAATTATTATTATTTTCTTTGAAAGTCAGAATTAGCATATAATTACATCTATGACATGATTCTAAGCTACTAGCGCTCGTTACAAATCTGTAGCAAATATTTTATTACTTAACCTGAGATGGCTACAAATAATAAAAAGTGCGGTTTTAAAATTAAATGAAAAGAGTGAAGGTTAGTTTTTTATTACATTAGTATAACCGTTTAGCAGTGGCTGTATGCATAAAATGCAAAGCCATCAACCTCATAAAAACAAATTACAATTGGTTTTATTCCTTTATTTTAAATACAAACAAACAGAAATCACTTAATTTTTTAACCAATATTTAGGAGATGTTAAATTGTAATACGCATCCCTAAGAAGAGATGTCAAAAATTTTTCACTAATAAAAAATGTTATTCTATTTTTTGGTAAACTTTTGGGTGCAGAAAATCATTGTTTTAACCATCTTTTATCATTGGTATTGAGTAATAAGTCTATTTTTAAACACAAAACCACGCAAATGCATCTTTGGCATAGGACTATGGCTTAAAAACAAACGTTTCTATTAAAGGTTTTAGTATATTTTTCAACACAGTAAACAAACAATCCCTTAGTTTTTAAAGTATAGGTTTGAAAATTTTTGTACAAGATTGTACTAATGCTTAATGATTTACAATTTGGCTTACTCATTAAGATATCGAAACGTTCGTAGAGGTAGTTTTTTTGTTGGTTTTATTTAATTTTGGCTGTTACTATTATTTTTTGTTTGTGTTAAGTTAAAAATGACGTAAGTTTACATGACTTTAATTTAAGGTTTTTTTGTTTTTAATAGGTTTTATCGGACTCAAATAGATACAATAAAAGATCTGCAAAATTGTCTTAATATTACTGTGACCATTTTGCGATAAATACCAAAATGTTTAATGTGCCAAATTGACTAAGCAACAAAAATAGTATACAATTCCAGGGAAAACATTTCAAACATTTGTCATAATAGTTAAAGGTATGTAAGTTCCTTTTTTTATTAAATGAAAAAAATTTTAGGACCCTATTTTCTGTACCAAAAATAAATTTCTATGCTTGTGCTGTAATTTGCAAAAGTCTATGAGCATCGCCATGGAACCTCAGTGTATAGAGGCGAGCAAAAATTATATTTTTATAAGAGATAAATTTTACTAGTATAAACATCTCTTTAGAGGCATATTGAGTATTCCCTATAATTTTTAGGAATAGGTTCTAAATCGCCCTGTATAATAGAGTGCCACCTTACCGAACGTCATTGCAAATTACTATTGGTATACTTTCTTGCACAATCTCTCAAATAGTGGTTTTTAAAATCGTTTTACTGCAACATTACCGTAAATTATTTATGTTTACTTTTTTCAACCAAAAAAATTAACTGCAAATATGATATTAAATTTCTTACGCTGTTCACGTTAAAATAAATCAAATTATGTTAAATTAATTAAACGAAATAAAACGTTTTAACATACTCTGATTAATTTCTACGATTCGATATATCTAAATTATATATAAAGTAAGTATTATAATACTAAACGAAATGGTTAACCTAAACTTTAGAAACAATATTCAATTAAATTAAATAGCTTTTGAAAACGTGTTCAACATTAGTTATTCGCCAAAGCCTCTTATTATCATAAACTTAATTACTTGCGTTCTTTCACCTCTGCCTTAAACCTCATCTGATAATTCATAAGAAGTAGGTATTCTATTTTAAAAAAATTGCGTTTTTTATAAGACAATTTTACTTTAGCACAGATCACAATTTGTTATATTTTAATGTTACACTGCATACTGTTGTACGTTTTTTAAATACCACAAAAAACTACAGATCCCCCTAGATAAAATTAACAAATATCAAAATTAACCAGTGTAACTACCCATTATTCAAAAAAATGGCAAGATAAACCAACTACGTTAAAATTCTAACATCTAAATACCAAGATGCCTAGAGCTTCAAGTTCATACAAGCTCTTGTGCTTTTTCTAAGACAGCCAATAGTGTTAAAAACACACAAACTAACTCTTATATTATTAGAAGATGCACTTTTAACCTTACTTATCTTTATTTTTGTTATAAAATGCTATAAAACTTTAACAGTATTTAACTTGACCACTGTTGAAGGTAGCAATTAAATAGAACCATAGAGGTTTACGATATCGTTTTTATCTAACAAACAAAGTCTATGACCTTTAAACAAACTCGTTAATTACCTAATAGAGATTTACATACAGTAAAGAGGCGTGAGTTGAAACAATTTTAATTAAAATTCAGTGTTTTTTTTTAAGGCTCGGACATATTGATCATTAATTTTGGTTGCGGTTTTTTTCAGCGATGACCATCAAATTCATTTTTTTAAATAGAAACACCTATTTCTTACTACATTTACAACAAAAGTTATTAAGAAATTTACTATTGATTTCTTTCAAAATTTGTAACGACGCGTAGGTTGAAACAAACACGTTCAAAATTCAGGGGTTTGTTTTTTGTAAATTTAACAAACAACAGAACAACAAAATATTTAACAAAATGTTCAAATTGTTTACCATTAACACGACAATAGGCAAGTCTATCTTGAAACTCTCGTAACACTTCAGTTAAGGTTGCTGGATGGATTTGTTTTATTTCAGTTCTAATTCTGTTCTCCAATTCTACAATATTTTGCGGTTTATTGAAGTAGACTTTAGATATTATCAGATATCCCCATAGATTAAATTCTAGTGGCGTTAGGTCTGAAAACCTGGCTGGCCATTTAATAACGCCTCTCCTTCTATCCATCAATTTGGCAAAATATTGTTAAGGTAATCTCGTACTACTCGCGAATAATGTGAAGGCACTCTATCCTGTTGGAACCACATCGAATCTGCCGGTATATTTGGGTTCGTACCATTTGGGTAAAGCGCAGTTAAAGTGGGTATTCAAATAATTCATAAAGTAAAGTGTTCCCTTAATAAAAAAAACCCGCAATTTCGACCCCTACGTTTACTTTATGTGGAAACTGGATATGACATTCTATACTCCAGTGTGGGTGAGTTGTGGTTAATTTATTTTGCTTGTATATTAAATTCTACAAACAAAATGTTGCTTTATAAAAACAAAACATTTTAAATAAAAGTTGCGGGTGGGCATTGCATCTATTCATCATTATTTCGAAAAATTTTAATCTGCGGTCCGAATCATCTTTATTAAGTTCCTGACTAAATGTATTTTGTATGGATGCCATTTGCTCTTATGTAAATATTTTAAAACATAAAATTTACATACAGACTAGTCGACAGCTACTTGTGAAGTGGCTTTATAAGAGTTTTCTAGTAAATCAAGTAAGATATTTAACTGTGTGCCCTTGAAAAGGGGAAGATGGTTAATTTTGTAATTGTCTCTTAAATAACCTCACTCGCTTAACTTTCTTTCTATCGATCATGCAATAGGCGTCTCTGGGCACTTATCATTAACCAATGCGCAAACTTCAAACTGGTGTTCAAGTCCTGTCGTCATATCCAATCATCATCAAAATCTCTATTCGTTGCTTCTCAGTTAAACGAGCCATTCTTTCAAACTTTGCAGCTGCACTTTACAATAATTACTTATTTGAAGCCTGAACAGACACTGACAAGGTAACAATCAAAAATATCAGATTTAAAAAAGAAATTAATATACACAAAATAAAAAGAATCCCCACAAATATAGAATTATTTATGTTCATTAGTAAATAACTGTTGACTATAGGTACTGGACATGATACACGAAACAAAAATAGAATTCGATGCAGAATTCAAAAATTTAATAAAAAATGGGTGTTTTCATTTGAAAAAAAGTTGTTAGTGGTCGCTTATATTTGAGCTACCCTGTATAAATGACTTTACCATATAAAAAAACAGCAACCAACACTTTGTTTCAACCCACGCATTCTTACTATACAAGACGTTAAAACTATGCTCCTATCCAAAAATTTATTTTGTATTTCTAAAAGTTCTAGAATGTAAGATTTGTAGATAATATAAGCAAAGAAAATATTGTCACATGGGTATTATTGAACGAAATTTCAGTTATGCATGTATTACTGGCGAATTATCCATAATATGAGTAATGCATATAATTTAGGCTTAATAGTGCCGCTTCTCTGTAGTAAGGAAAAATAACTAATAATGCCCCGGTTCCTGCCTTATAATATATATGACCGACTGACAACGGAAAATATTCGCTATTTAGAGGACTGCAGAATACTAGCATTCTCCGGGGTTTTCATTTAGTTTTTAACAATTTTAGGCTTTACTTATATGAAAACGTTAAAAAAACTACTTTTTATTTAAAATTACGTTTAATAATAGTTTCTTGCTGCCAACATGATGGTTGTTTTTTCCAAATTTTTTTGCGACAAATAAAAAAATCAAAATCTCATTTTTTTAATAACTCAGTTTAATAACTTTATACATATATTGATTGTTAGACTTTTGTAATAATTTCGTAAATACTGTTATAAACCATCATATTAATTTTAGTTTTATTTAATGAAATATCACGGGACCTCATTATTTTAAAAAGATACATTTATTAAAATAACGATATATTATCTTACTGTTTCTTTAATTATAAAAAATCTTTATATTGTAAGGAACAAAATTATAAGAGTTGGCAAATATTACTGCTTAAACCTTTACTAATTCAGTATTAGAAAAATTAATTAGACTGGTAAAGAATTTACTTCAGAAAGATCGTTGGCATAAATATTATACCACATAATAGGATCTTAAAACGGTACCCTGTGGTAAAACACATTTAATAAATTTACTTTTAATAATATTTTCTTCAACCGTTAGACATTGGCGTCTACAGGTTAAAATTTAACGACATTGTAGTTTTTTAAATAGGTATGGAATTAACTTTGAGAATTACAACAATAAATAATCCGACTAAGTCTAAAACAGGCCTTTAACATTTTTTTTTTCAAATTTTTGTTAGGACTAATTAACTCAACTATTGCATCTTAGCCTATCAAGACCAGCACTAATTAAAAATATCATTAATTTTTTTAATATTTTTTAATAAAGAATCATTATCAACCATGAGTTTTTTTTAAGGAAAAAATACATATATAATAGATATTATATTTAATTATTATATTAAATTTAATACCCTTTGTTTTTGTTACCAAAACATCGCAATATCTTCTGTAGACCCTCGTTGTTAACTGATCCCTTTAATGCTCAAAAATTGTTGGAAATGGTCTAAAGGCAACCCTTTTTATTTTGTTGCTTGTCATCAAAAGCTCCCTTCAGATATGTTTTGGAAATTGGCAACTTAATAGCATGGTACATATAAATATAATATATTTAAAGCTAAAAAACTATTAAACCAACCACAACTAACTACAACAGATTCTAACTAACACGGGCGATGTATGTTATAAATCTGTTTTTAGTTTTTTCACTAAATAATCCCTTGCTGTGCTGCAAAAACTTTCTATCCATAAAATGGAGCTGTGTGGGTACTTTGGCTAATTGATAAATCATTTAGTTATCTATTGTTTTAAGGTGCGCCCACAGCAGCTAATGGAACTAGTACGAATTTTTTACGGAATCTGTAGAAAATGTATTTGATTTACTAAATTTAAACTGAAAAAAACGGTTTGACAGATTGAGGAGATACATAACGTCTGAGGATTTAAACATTTCGTACACACACTAATTCTTTTTCGGTAAAGAGATAATCGTCTACTTGGTAGATGGTTTAAGCCTACTTAGTCGTTAATATTTTTAAAATATTTTTTACGGTTTTATTAAGCTTTGTTTCTTGGATTAATTTAGTGCTTTAGATTATACATACCTTAAGTTTATCCAATTTTAATACCTGGTGCAAATTTTATAAATACTCCAAATGGTAATTTTACCTAAAATTTTGGTTATTTACACATTAGTGACGCATATATATATATATATATATATATATATATATATATATATATATATATATATATATATATATATATATATATATATATATATATATATATATATTAATAACGCTTAAAAGGGAATTATTTTAAACCAATTTGTTTAGCAACCGCTTTTCTTAATTTATCAAGGTATAACTGATAAAAACTAACATTATTTTTTAAAAGATTGCATTATTTTCCGTTTTTTTTTATGATGGTCTACAAAGACTTAAAGTGCAAGATAACTAAACTGCATAATTATTTATGTGATTTCATTATAAAAGACAAAGATTTCTGACGAAATTGTCTTAGCAGTCAGAAACAATTAGTTCGACTATACCAGTATACTTCAAGGACTCAAACACTACCCGCATGTCAAAGGCGCTTATTGATAATTAAATTAAAAGCTGCAACTAAAACAGGCTTATTCCATAATGGAAGGTGGTTACTTTAAAGGCAAATATATCGCATTACCTTTGCGATAAGTTTATACCGGCTGACAGATGTGATATCTAGCAAATAAATGAATATCTTATACTTGTTAACTATATAAATTTTAAGAGCTAAAAAAATAGGAATAACTCCCTAATATTAATATGGGAGTATATTAATTTACCGGTAAAGCCGTAACTACAAGGCAGCTAAAGGAGACCCTAAGCTTTTACTTTAATAACTCTGAAGTAACTAACTAAGAGGGCGTTAAAAGAATCACTTTTTTATTTTTTAAAAATTATTAAAATATGTATTGCTCAATGTAAGTTTTGCAATATATCACTAATTAAAAATGCTAAAAAAATCAGTTCTAGTTTTTAAATTTAGACATACAGAATACACTTCCAAACAATGTATATAACACTAATTATTAAAACAAAAAAAAAACAATTAAATTTTGCATAACATATAACAAAATTTTTAATTATTCATAAAGAAAAATTTGCTATACTGTTAGTCATTTGGTATTATTAAAAAATAGTTGGGAAATAAAAACAGTTATTGAATTAAAAAAATATATATATATATATATATATTATATATATATATATATATATATATATATATATATATATATATATATATATATATTTGTGTAAAAATAGGTGTTGTTAATTCTGTTTAACTGAAGTTGAATAATAAAAGTAGCCTGTAAAAAGGATGATACTTTTCAAAAAATAACGATTTTTTTTGTACATGTCTAGTGTTATATAATAATAGTACGTATTATCAACATGGTTTCAAAGCAATTTAAAAACCAATGAAAAGCAATGTTTCGGGATGTTAAATTTGTGTGGCTATAGAAAGTAGTTCTCAAATCATAACAAAATTGTAGTTAATTATTAAGTTACCGGTAAATCGTCTAAAGATAGTAATAAATGGTATAAATATAATAAAAACATTATTGCAGTTAAAGAGTTTTTACTGTCCAAAAGGCATTTATTCAAATTGACAAAATTTTTTGGTCAATCGATCTTAAATTACAGCCAATAGTCTCACCTAAAAAGTAGCTGAGTTTTGTAAGCAGGCATAAGTTTAGGATAATTTGTAGGAGTTTTTGGTAAAAAGGTTTTTCTACAGCATTTTTACAATAAAAAAATAATTTAATTTTTTCCAATGTTTTTTTGAATTAAGATCGAACAAAGTTATCTATCATTCCCTGAATATAAACGACTAAGTTTTGCAGAATAATTAATAATTTAAACTTGTTGGCATAAAACTCGAAAATTACCACAAATGTTGTAAACGCATAACATCTATATCCACAGCAAATTGCAGAAAACTTAAATATCTATTTCATGCCACTCCCTTACTAACCTTTATCTTATGTATGTATTATCTAATTATATCCTACTTGACGTACTGTTATATCTGAAAAATTCTACAACTTTAAAATTTCATCCAAAGAAGAGTCGTTTCCTTAGATTCCATTTTCACCGTAATGTTACATCCTCTTTCCCAGTGAACTTCGCTCCGTTTCTTAATCTTAGTGTCTAAGCTGCCACCTGTTACCTGAATCTTTAAAAATCTAAGACCCGTATTAATAGACTGCTTACTACTTTAAAGATAGCCACCTGCACATCTAATTTTAATAAGAATCAATAAAAATAACACTGTGACCCTAAAACTTTTTGGTATATATATTTTTTAATTCTCTAATTTGTATTTTTATTAGTATTTTTTATAATAATTTTTTTAATCCTCATAACTTTTTCATAAATCTTTTTTTAAAAAGCATAAAGTAACTCCAGACATAATATATAAAAAATCCACGGTAATTTCACACTTAATTAGGATACTATAACATTATTTTCTTCTCAGTAAGAAAGTGTGACAATGAGCTTATTTTACACATTCTGGTTAGGAATTATGAGACTAAAGAACAGTAATACCATTTATCGTCATGCTGCCATAAACTGGTGCGGAATTATAGTTTTTTTAAATTTAAATTAGTAAAATTATAGATTTTCTATTTATTTTTATGAACAAAGCGCACGCACTATAGACATCTAAAGCATTACATGCAAAAATAACGATGGCTATAAAACCTACTAAAAGACTGTAAAATTTTTAATTTCTTATGTCACTGTCAGTATCCACTTGGTTTGCAATGTGTTACCAAGTTCTTTTCTTTTTTGTTGATGAATCAGCTTTAAAACAATTACGAGTACATCGTTGTTGCGGCATAATCTTAGGTTATGCTTTCTTGGACAAATATTCAATGTTTTATAGTAGCCTGATTATTTTATTTCCAATAAAAAAAGAATATTACAAATCCTGAAATTAACCTCTGATAAAACCCAGATGATATTTATTAGCTGTAAATAGTACCTAACCTATTTTCCTAAAATGATATGGGAAGTAATTGGTTTATTTTTGTACAATGATATTAGAATTGAAATTGTTTCTGGCTCAGCTAATTAACTTTGATGAACGAGATTTGAATAGGTTGTCATAACTGACCTAAGACAATTGTTTTTAATTAATATTACTTTTTCGTAGAAAGGTCTTTCCTAATCATCTTTGATGCAAAGCCGAGTTTGACAACACAAAAATATGTTTTTTCTCTAATAATCATAAAACAACAGTTTTCTTTTTTATTTATGGTTAATAAACAACCCAAGGAATATAATTTTGGAAACTTTTGCCATTGGCTCGAAAACGTTAGCAGTAAACAAAACAAGATCTTAATTTTACTTTGCTAAACTGTGGGCTCTTTTTTTGACTTGGCAAGTTTTTTACTGTTTTGTCTGTATCAACGTCTTTTATATAACACAGAGTTTTTTTCATTGATACAGACAAAACAGTAAAAAACTTGCCAAGTAAAAAAAAATGGAATAAAATTGCGGACAGAACTTGGTCTAATTATAGATCTTAGTACTTGAAAAGCCGAGATTTTTGCATAGGAACTTGATCCTTTTTTTACAGAAGGATTTTTGGCGGGCTCTAATATGTGCCCATAATTTTGATCAGTTAGTCAATAGTAAAATCGGCGATTTTCAAAATCGAATATCACAAAAATCACTTGACATAACTTTTTCAATATTTTCACAGGTAATAAAAATACTAACGTAAATTTACATACCAAAATTCATAACTTTATGTGGAACGAGAACAAAGTTATAAGAGTGGAAAAATAGGCTAAACTTGGCCTAGTGCACTGTGCCTGTATTGGAATATTAAATTTTGTAAAAAATAACAGATTTTCCGTTGAGAACATGTTGAAAGAGCATCTTAAACTTTTAAAGGTAATAGTATAATTAGGACAAAAATAAAAAATAAAATCAAACAATCAAAATTATATTGAAACGTACAAGCGCAATATATTGGTTTTTACGTTATAATTTAGTAACAACAGGACATTTTTTTTAAAAACGCATATTATAACTGGTAATAAAAGTTAAAACGCTATTGCTGATTTGGGAATCTAATACTATAAAAAGATCATCCTATTGTCCTATACCGAACCAAAAACGCGTCATTTTGTAGCCAAGGTACAATAAAAAACAAATCTACGAACTTGTCGCAAAATCCCAGGTTAATGACATTCATTGAGATTAGACAAGCATTTTTAATTAGTTTGGGTCAGTTATATCAACCTAGAAATCTAATTTTTAGTATCAGGTAGATTGATTATATTTGGTTCATTTCTTTGTTTCGCACATAAAAGTAACAAATTATTTTTAATGTCCTGAAAGTAAAATATTGTTATTTTAAGAAATTAGAGCTACATTTGTATTAAATTTAAATTTTGCTTAGAAACATAATTTTGTGGTATAAATTTACCAGACATCCTTTTACATAACAAATTTCATTTTTGACTTATTTTAGGTCAGTTTAAAATTTGTAGGGAGCAATTATATGTATTGTAATTTTTATTATTTCACACAAAATTTTGATTTTTGGTGAGCAGTTGATTGCCTAAAATACAAAAGTTCAGGTGATATCCTTTTTTGGTTAAAAATATATCTGAAAATCACACAAAAACAATAAAATAGGACGGGAATATTTTTCTTGAAAAGCTTTAAGTGCTTTTCTCTATACTAAAAAAGCATAAAATATTAATTTAAAATTTAAAAATAACATTAATTTGCACAACTGAAAAAATTAAGTTCAAATAAACGTATATGTTAATATAGCTTAATGGCTTATGCTAAATTAGAAAACATTATCAATTTAAATGACTAAATACTACTTAAAAGAGTTTTTAAACTATAAAACACTTAAAAGCCATGGCTTTAAAAAATAAAACTTATTTTTCAAGAGGCTAACTCTGTGCATATACCATTTAATCAATAATTAATGTTGAGGTAAGTACAAGCTTATATAACAAGCAAAATTTCATATTTCTTGGTAAAAGCGTCTTTGAGCTAGAGGTCCAATAGAACAACAGATCAGAAAACTTGTTTTAAGTAATCTAAGGACTCCAAAAGGTAAAGCTCTGTAGAAAACCAAAGATGGGCTTTTAAGGCAATTAAAATTTATCTCTATCTAAAACAAATAAATAATATATATATATATATATATATATATATATATATATATATATATATATATATATATATATATATATATATATATATATATATATATATATATATATATATATATATATATATATATATATATATATATATATATATATAGATATATTTTATATCCTTAATTTTTCAGAATTGTATTAGATTATACTTACCTGTAATTTAAAGATAATATTTTTATTTTTGTAAGGTTATATTAAAAATGCTTGATTTCGGTCAGGTAATCTAAACCCCAGATCCCAAGGGAAGGGGTTAAAAAATGCTAAAAAACATCACGTAATTAAGGGACGACCCCAAAGACCCTAGATTAAAACATCAGAAATACCAGAACGCGATGGCTAATCCTCGGCTTGAAGAAGATAAATGCTTGTACTGCGGACACCTGGATACACTGGAACATACAATAATAAGAAATGATAGGTGAAAAAAACAACTAAATTCAGAAGATTTGTTGAAATACATTAACAGGAACAACAAAAGTATAAAAAACAAAAACTGAAGTCAGCAATGGCGCTTTGGAACAGGATCTGTTTTTTTCGAATAGGTTTTCATTCAACCGATATAGGTCGAGTTCCTATAACTGTTCCGCTAGAGCCTATAACGCAATCGGAGGAGCCGCGTCATAAGGTAGCTTAGTCGTTCGCTGTTCGTGCCTGCCTGTTCCAGCTGAGAACTGAGTTTTCTAGTTTGGTGTAAGGCTTCGGCTGCGTTGTTTATGTATATTTTTGTAAAATAAGAAACATTAAAATCAGATATTATTTAAAAAAATGATAATACCAAATCAAAAATGAAATACAAAGTATAAATGTATAACAAAAATTAAAATTCTTGATTCGTTGGCCTTATATAAAAATAAAGACAAAATATAAGAGCACATACTAGTCCAGTAACTGAAGACCTGAAAGTACCCAAAGCTGTAAATAAATCTGTAGTTTTGATTTGTGGCGCAATTCTTAGTTTATCACGATTCCGACGTGGGAACCCGCAGAAAATGGCCCCCCAAAGTCCCAAGAATGAGTTTCCCCCCAATATTTGCCAAAATATGGGAATTAAAAAATTTTTGTTCAAAAAAAAAAATTAAGATCACCTCGAAATCTACAAAAATGGTCCTTACCATTTTTTTCGCAACACCAATATTATTTGCAAAAACGGCCGTCGAAAAATACATAACATTCCAAACTGAATAGATGTGGTAGTAGGCTAAAAAATACAGATGGGTAAAACAATTTTTTATCAAAACGCAAGAAAGATGGTGAAGAAAATTTTCTGGGATCATTGAGCACTTGCTAAGGTCTCATTATAAAAAAAATGTTAATAACAAACTATTTTTTCAAAAATATCAATAAATTAATAAGATATTCCCAAAATATAATATATAAAAAAATATATAAATATATAAAAAATAAATATAATATACAGAACTTTGACCCCTTTTTAAAATATTTTAGAAAAATCAAAATGTACCCAAACTCATATGCAATGATAGTTACGGGTTTTCCCATTCCGATGAACTTTGAATGATTAAAAAATGTACATTATTGCTCGAGTCGTCCGCCCGCTTATAAGTGAATCCATGAAGATAGCGGCATTCTAGCGATAGAGCAGCAGCTGAAATGAGGGGACTCTTGGGTCTCGCTATCGATTTTTCGAAAAAAATTATAAAGACCGTTTTTGACTACAAGGCGGTCGTCATTTTTTGCCCCAACAAAAATTATCCAATTCGCATATTTTGGCAGATATTAGTTGGAAACCCATTTTTCGGGCCTTGAGGGACCATTTTCAGCCCTTTCCCACCTGTTAATGTTGATAAACTTTTTTTCACTCGAAAGCATCCCCAAAGACCTAAGAATTGCGCCACAAGGGAAAACTGTACGAACTTATTTAAAGCTTTGTCCCTTCATTTACTGGACTATACTTCCATAGAAACATTACTAAAAACTTGTATAGGTAAACACCTACCAATTATCTAAATAAAAAATATCATTCTTGCAACACCAAAACCGTCACTTTACATAAAAAAAGGTATATTTGCACTACTAAAATTAACATATAGTAACTTAATAAAAAAAAACGTGTTAAAGAACAGGTGAAATCTGTGTTCCCTTTATTTACTGACCGCGCCCCATAATCGAATAACCTACAGAACTTCGATCAGTAAGAACAATGATCGCAATGCAACAAAACAGGCAATCAGCGCGAAGTAAGCATGGTTCCGAAACAGTTTGAAACTGGAAAAGTTTTCACGGTGGTCAAAATGCAACGAAACAGGTGAGCAGGTTGCAGGAAGTATGATTCCGGGACAGTTTGGAACTGGAGCAGTTTTCTGGGGACAGGTGTTTTTTAAAACTAGAACAGTTTGTAATATATGTTATAAGTTAAATTAATAAATATTTTTTAAATGTCCTTAAATTGTATAACTTATCTAAAATTTTTAATTTTCATATACTTATATTTATTTACCAGAAGACAGATAATAAATCAAAAACAAAGTTGTAGGCTTTTAGTTAATTATTTACGTGATTACCTTTAAATTATACTATTCACGTTACTTACTACACGTTATAATTTATTAGCATATGTTGTATGGCAACAGCATGTACAATGTATTTTTTTTGAGAATAATTTTTTTATGAACGCCACTAACTATATAAAAGTAAATGTATTTATACTTAGCCAATACCCTTGTGATTTTTGACAGAAATTATTTCATCAATCAAACACAATTACCATTTCATTTAATTTTCAAGTAACCATTAAAATTGCCATGATTAATTAAGCAAATAATGCCTGGCATTATTCATTATTACGCGCTTTGATTGTATCTATATAAAAATAATTAAAAAGTACAGTGGTTGTTCCAAATTTGACCATAAAAGTATGTATACAAGGTGTCACTAAATTAGTTTTTTTCTTTAATCTTTATTACTGTCTAGGATTAATGCCTAAGTACTAGAGTACCGTGGGTGCCGGGTTTTTGAATGTTAAACTCATTTTTTCCCAGTTCCGTAAACGTTGTCCAAGCACTGAAACATGCAAGTGTAGAGTTTCACAGAATTTTTTTTTTAAACAACGCGGTAGTGCCACCACGGACGTTATTATAAATAACTACTACCTAAATATGTCTTCCCGGCTGAGAATTGATCCCCGGTCGACTGCGTGGGACTCGGTCCACTATGCTACATTTAAGAGTCCATTCGCGCTGCGAAAATTGGATCCAATTTGGGGTTCGAGGCATAATATTTTTCTCAAAAGCGGTATAAATCATCGATAATTTTCAAAAACTATATGAAAGCTAGTTCATTCCCGGAATTTCTCAGGCTCAGAATTCCCGGGAAATCGTTATGGTTAGTTTCGAAATCAAGCTCCGAAAAACTCGAGAACTCGAGAAATCATTTTGAGTCTATGAAATTATAAAATAAAACTATTTGCGTTTGCCGTTCGTTTCAAACGCGCGGCGGCGGGGCGGCACGGGCCAAAGCGCCGTGGTACCCTTTGATCTCGCCTACCGCGCGCGGCAAGCGCTCTGGCGGCGTCGTTTTGTACATAATACAATACAGTGTAATACACCAGTAATGCCAACCTAGGAAATTATTCCCTAGTTCTAGGGATTTTTTCCTACAATAGGGAAATGGGGAATTTTATCTAATATCTAGGGAATTTTCAACTTTGGATTGTTTTCAGTTCAATTTATAGAATTTGAGTCAATTTATCAATTTTAATATTAAATGGACTACTAATGACAAGTACCTATCAAATCCTTATACCCTGGGTTATGGTTTGACCATTGTATCTTTTCAAAAATTGCTTCTTGTTGCGCGGATTAATCTAATACGGGTTAATTCGTGGTATCGGGTTTCGGGGAATTACAGATCAACTGCTACTTAGCATCTCTCTGCATGTTGTTGCCCTTTCGTATATTGTGGTTGTTGCCCACAAAATACTAAGGGAAAAAAGAAATGCCAAGTTCGTGTCTTTGTTGCCCCACAGTAATGCCGAGACTGAGCGAGTATTTTCAGTCGTTACCGACGTAAAAAATAAAAAGCAAGTTAATTATCCAGTGAGGCATTAAATGCAGTGTGTTTAATTCGTCTTTCTAGTGAAAACTGCTGCCAAGATTATTCATTAAATGAAAAGCATTTAAGTCTTATGAAAAAGGAAAACCTTTATAAAAAAAGATTGATTTTAAGAATTTTTAGAATTGTTTTTTTTGTTTAGAAACTTTTATTTTTGTTAATTCATTTTGCTATCTCCGTCCATTGTTACCATGAGATTTTATTTTTATGTATTTTTTGATCTTTTCTGACAATAAAGTCATTTCGTAAATTATTTTTCTATTTAATTTTGATCTAGGAAATTCTAGGGATTTTTTCACAGAAAAATTGGGAATTATCAACGAGCTTGGTTGGCAACACTGTAATACACACACTTTCATTAGTGTTTCGACTCTAGCTGAGTTCAGACGGTTTACAAAGTGTAGTACACGCAATTTGTAAATTTCTCGACAACCCGAGAAGACCCGAGAAATTAGCCTCGAGAATTCTCGAGACCCGAGAAATTGATAAGCTCGAGAAATCATGAACCCTAATGAAAGCCAACACTTAAATCTAGGCTTCTGCTGTAATATTTTTTTAAATTTGGATTAAGTTTTTAATATATCCTTGAGTGAAAGTCACCCTAATATCGGTTAAGTTTAGATACTATTTTTTCTTAACTCGACTCATATTTCAAAAATCCGTTACAGCAGAGGCATAGATTATTTCCTTACCTTTAAAATGGTGCATAATTTATGTCATTTAAGTGAAAAATAGTTACCGAAAAACATAATCTCCTGTAGGCTTACAATCATAAACAACATCGCATCGATACACCGAATTTGGAAGAACCTAAATAAAATATTATATTTTTTATGCCGCTATACGAAAACTGTGGTAGTGGGAGTTTGTTAGTCTCCGCCCACCGTCTCCGAGTCCTTTCGCCCGACCCCTAAGGTGTAGCGTAAATGCACTCTTAAAAAGTATTTAAAACTTCAACCATAAATAGAATTTTAAAAATGGGTACAAAATTTCCTATAGCCTAAATTGTACGCCAATGTATTTTTATAAATTTTAATAATGCATTATTCTTACTAACTTTTTTTAGAAAAAAAAGCACTTTTTTTAGAAAAAAAGCATTTTTTTAATTAAAAAACACAACCGTTTCTTTGTTAATAAAAAAATTAAAATCAGATAGGGTAGTAATGTATTAAATGAAACCTTAGGTCGGCTATATGTAATTAAATTTTTTTTAAAACCATAATAAAATTTTTAAACGGTTACCAAACTGCACCCAACGGATTTGCTGATTCTTTTCTCCCTAATTATAATAATGTTGTTTACTCGTTACTGCTGCTCTCTTACAGAAACAAGAACTTTGTATTTCAGATTTTAAATAATATTCGGTAATTTGACCATATATTTCGTTCTTTTATAAGTTAGATTCGCTCAGAATTCGCTACAGATACAAAGTTAATCTTTTATATTACCCACAAATAAAACGGATAAAACTTTCTAATATATATTTTTTAAAAACTTATTAAGAAAATCAAGGCTATCCCCAGATCTATTCGGAGTAAAATACATTCCGCTTGCAACTCGTGCTTTGCACTGATTTCGTAATAAATAGATAAACGTGGTATACTACCTTTTTTTATAAATGTTGCAAATTGTTCTTATTTATTAAGTATTAATTATTATTTTTTTATATTTATCTCGTAGAAGAGACATAAATCTGTTTAAATTGGCATGTGTTTATGGTTGAAAAGACATATATCAATTGCCGGCAAATAAGTGAATTGGATTTTCCATTTTGATTTTTCATACAAACATCTCGTTTACAATAAAATTACATGTGAATATACAATAGCTTACAATATTTACCGAGAACTTTTAGCTGATATTTATTAACCCCAAAAACACTTTATAGGTTAAGCAAAACTAATTTGATCAAATCAAATTTGAAAACAATGCCTTGTTTTTAATTGTGTACCTGTAGTTACAAATATGCATTGTCTTGCTTTTAAAAAAATTAAGAAACCATTATTTTTATCGCCTGCAACGAATCTTCGTTTCTTAATCTTTTAATTATAGTTGTAAGTATTGACATTTTATTAAACTATAGGATGAGCGCCTCTGATTATTAATCTCCAATATTACTTTTATTTAACATTAACACTCCTGTTATTTTGTTTTATAGAAATACCGGTTTATTTAATAACAATTCGATTTTCTTTGCAATTGTCCAAGGTATCCTTGACATATTCGAAGTTCCTTTTCATTTCTCATAATTTAACGGTTAGTACCTGTTCTTTATTAGTTTAAAAATACATAATAGGTATGTTTCTTATCAAGTTCAGAGTAGGTGAGTGTAGGACTAAAAAGTGAAACTGAGTGTAAATAAGTTCCGATTTGATTTTTATACCAAACGTCTTTTAGACTTATTTTAGAAATTTAAAATGGTTTTATGCTTAAGATTGTAAACTAACAACTATAAGTCTTGTAGTAAAAATGCATCTGACTTCACTACTTCGAGAGTTAGCGTAATTAAGTGAAAACTAGTTTACACCAGAATTCATACCAAACACTTAGTCCTAAATTACACTGACGATAACAAACGGTTTATTGACAAAAAAGTGTAAAATAGAGTACTCTATTTCTGGATAACAAACAGACCTAATATAGCCTTAGATGTTTAGCTAAATTCGTCGCCATTTCAGACTTCTATTCAGGGAGAAAATAGGGAGGTACAGGTTAAGTATACAGGCTTAAACAGACCCGTGTCATCGTATCACAGTGCTAATAGTAAAAAATTAAAGATCAGGAGGCAACATTTCTCTGTGAATGCTTGCTGACAATTGTACAGGATACAAAACCCGACTGGAAGTTTACGCTTAAGGCAGTCGTAGACTAGTATTTCGACAAAAACAACCAACATTTCTAAATCGGCATCTATGCAAACAAACCTAAGATGAAAATAGCGGTAGGTTTCGAACAAATGCAACAGTGGTTTAAGTATCAGGTTACCAAATAAGTTCGTGCGGTTTTTGGTAGAAAAATATATTTTTTGATACTGAGAAACAATAAGACACTATTTGTTTGTCGAAGTAATTACCATCACACTCAATGACCTTTTGCCAACGTGGAACCAATTTTTGTACGCCGGTATTGTAGAACTCCCCGGATTTGGAGTCAAAAAATGGGCGTACTGCATTTATTACACCATCTCGAGTTGTAAACTGTCGGTGCCTCATACAGTTGTCAGGAGACAAAAAAAAGCTTGGCGAAATGTCGGGAGAATATGGCGGGTGCGGTAACGTTTCCAAGCCGACTTCAGAAATTTTTTCTCGGGTCACTTTTGCGGTATGAGGCTTGGCGTTATCCTGCAAGAATATCACTTTCTTCCGGTTGATCAAAGAAAGCTGTTTCTGAATGAGTGCTGCTGGTACTCGTTGAAGCTGCTCACAATACAAGTAAGCAGTGATGGTTCAACCCCCTTCTAAAAACTCATAATGGACAATTCCAGTTGCTGTCCACCAAACACACAACAAAGCCTTGTTTGGGTGCAAGGAAGCCTTGGGCATCGAATCAGTAGGCGACAACCAATGATACGAACGCTTAGAATTCAAATACAAGACCCATTTTTCGTCGCAGGTTAATAACCGATTAAGGAATGGTTCATTAGCGTTGCGTGAAATGTTTGCTGAACAAGACGACCTAATCTGTTATATGTCAATTCATTTGGGACCCATTTACTTAACTTCCACGACTCTTCTAGCTATTGGAGATGCAACCGAATAGTTTCAGGATTCACATTGAACATTTCTGCAAGTTCTTGGCACGTTGTCCTAGAATTTGCGCCCACAAGCTGTCGAAGATCCTCGTTGTTCATGATTTTTGGTCTCTCTGAGCGCGGTTCATCGCTCAAACTGATATCTGCCGAAGAAATTTTTTTAAACCACTTCTGTGCTGTTCAATCACCAACGGCATCATCTCCGAATGAGGTACATATTTTTCGGGCCGCCGCTGCAGCTTTTGTACCAAGTTTGTACTCATACAGTAAACAACTTCGAAATACTGTTTTATTTGTCGCCATTTTTAATTATTAAAACTAGAAATGTAACAATTTTCAACAACTTTTTATATATGTGAGAAAAGAAGGATTCATACCAAAGTGACAGCAGATAAGAAACTATCGCTATCGATCAACAACATAAACAATATCCTTGGCAATATGCGATATACAGCAAACGCACGAACTCATTTGGGTACCTGATAGTAGCTTCCTTCGCGGGTCAAGTTAAGAACCGATTCCGAACTAGAATTGAACCGTCAGGATTGTCTTTAGGCGCATGTCTAATTATATACCGGTTCCGGATTTTTATTTACCGCGAACGGCGCGGATTTCAATCGAATTTCTCCAACAGCTGACTGTTTAACCTAACCTGACTTTACCAAGTTTGTTTTAATTAATTTATTAATAAATGTTTTTATTTTGCTTTTGTTTCTGTTGGCACTGGCACCAGAAGAAATAAAATACCTAGTCATAAATAATGGATAAATCCGCACGTAGTAACTAATATGTAATTACTTATTTGAAAAAGGGTCTAAATTTGAAATAAATAAACTTACTATTTCTATCAATTTATAAACAACTATATTAGTGCTTTATAATCCACAATCAAGATAAACTAAACTAAGAATCAAAGAACTTTAAGTAACAGGTTTGTATGGATCGATTTATTAGGAATTAAGGTTAACTAAAAAGGGCAAAATTCTTAAGGTTCACCTCAAACCAACAAACAGCAAACAGGTGACGAGAATGTTGATATTGCGCATGAACAGCAGAACCGAACTTTTAATCCCATCAAAAATTCGGGGACTACAAGAACCGATTCTGAATCAGTAACGAACCAATCCGATGTTATCCGCGAACGCTGAACTGTTACTAAAAATTCAGAATTGTGTTACCGCGAACGACGCGATTTATATTGCGCATGCGAATAGTCCCTGAACCGGTTCGGAATTGGACCCGCGAACAAAGCTAGTATAAAAACCATTCTTTTTAAAATGTTTAAGGCATATATATCTTCCAAAGCAAAGGTCAGACTGTGCAAAAAATTTACTGCAGTCCGACCTGAAGACCATACATTCGAACCAGCTAAAGGGAACATGGAACTGTAGCAAAAGATAAACCAAACAAAAAGATGGTAGGACCACAACCCATTTACGGGATATCTGGTTATTTATTTCAAACCTTCTGAACCACTGCCATAAGTAGAGTTACTTTTTACAAGGCAAGGGAGGACTTTCCTGCTAGCGAGGGTGAAAGGAGGGAAGTTGCGTTGTGTTAAACTAATAAAAACAAAGAAATAAAATACACTTCTTAAATGTACATAACACATTAACTATAATATTTCAATAAACAAAAGAAAAAGAGAAAACAAAATTTTACTCTAAAATAATTTCTTCATATTTCTAATGAAAAAACAAAAACCAGACATAAATTATTACTAAGTTCCCAAAATTAGATTAATACAGGATTAGTTTATTCAAATCCTGATATGTTTATATCAGGCTTTTAATTGGATATTAATCCTATTCTATGATCATGTGCAGAAAAATGCACCTAACTTCGGAAATTAGCGATCAGCTGATTTATTTTAGATATAATTTTACAGCGTTTACGTGTCTGTTTTTATGTTTGTGATTGTGTTTTTTTTTGTATATACAATGGGAAAAAAGAAGTCCAAAAATAGCAGTGAAATCGTATTTTTGCCAAATATCATTGATGATATTACCTGAAGTTAGGCGTAGAGATCTTAAAATAGGATCTGGGTGTTTATAACAAGATTAATAAATCCACAGAATAGTAAAATCCCAAAATTTTTTAGGATTGGATCATTCAGTTTTATAAGATAATCCTAGGCGTTTTTTTTTTAGATTTTTAAATTCAAAATTTGAAATAATCTTTTTTAAATCCGGATTTCGGGTGTGAAATAAACTTTTTCATTGTGATGTCCCTGATTCAAAAAACTAGAAAAAAACATTAAAAGGGAAAAAATAAACAAAAATAGGATATCTAATAAAGTGCTTGTTTAATGATACTTAATTAATAAAATTAAATTTTATATATATATATTTTTTTTAAACTGGGTGAGAATAACAATATTCTATTTTATTTTAATGGTCCTAATGGGGAAAGAGGAGGATGTTTAAAGAAAAAAGAGGAGGTCTTAATGTTTAATGGAAGGACTGTTCTTCTCAAAGGAGAACAGGAGAAACAATAAGCTATCGAATAATTATTCATTATGTATTAATAATAATTCTTTTAAATTTTAATAGTAATTGTAACTTTCTTGTTACATTACACCTCGTTTTAATACTGCGTATTAGTACCTATACTAGTTTCTATATTTTTAGGTTATTTTAAACCACAAACAAATTTAGAATATTTAAAATTAAAAACGATATTAAATTTAACTTGTTTGCAATAAATCTAGGAACTACTTTCATTAAATTACAAACGGGTTATTTAAGCTATTTAATTTATATTTAAATAAACCTATAAAAGTAAATTTTACATTCACTAAAATCATAATATACAACTCTTAGTCTTTTAAGGCGAACGAAATAAATCATAACAAAATAAAATAGGTTAACAATAAATTTAAATAAAAACATATTAACTGTAGACTCAACAACAAAATGGAAGGTTCTTGTAAAAATAACAGTAAAATAGTAGCAGTGTCTGTGTTTAAAAGATAAATAAACAGAATAATAGATTTAATCGTGAATTGGATCAGTAAGAGCCATTAAAAAATTAGTTGACTTTTTTCAGTGTTAAATGTAATCTAAATAAGATAAACAGTTTATCAGACAGAACACAATGACTAAAATGCTTTTTTTTAGATTTGCCAGTTAGGCAGCTAAAAGCTGCTTAACAGAGATTACATGCCTAAATTTTATTAGGTATATAAGACAAATTATAATTTTAGGAGATAAGGAAAATGACATGCATTGTATTAAAAATGTATGGGGTAGTGAGCAAGTGGGAATTATGTTCTAAAACTCTCGCAAAAATCAACATTAGTTGTTAAATAAATTGTTTTATTGAAAGTAACTAAACAACCTTTTTAAAAAATAAAAAATAGAACTCCTGAAAAATTTCGCCTGGAAAGTATGCAAAGCGTAAAGAAAATTGCTGCGAATTTATTTCTTGTTTTAGCGAACTGTTAAAATTGGGTTACCGTTTTCGATTAATAACACAGGCACACACACAAAAAAAGATCTGAACCAGATATGTAAAGTACCTTCCGGTATCTTTTTTGGTGCGCTAAAAACGAATCCGAAGTCAGAATTTACCCATCACCCTTAGATTTTGCCCCAGCAACCCCCCATCAGCCTCCGAAGGGTCAAAATTTTATTAATTTGAAAAAGATATAACAAAAATATCTGACAATACGTTTTTTGGTGTAGTAAAAACGAATATGAAGTTAGAATTTACCCATAACCCTTAAATTTAACCCTAGCAACCCCTAGCATCACCCAGAAACCACCATTAGGTCAAAAATTTTATTTTATTGGAAGAATTAAAATAAATATCTAAAATACGTTTTTTGGTGTGTTAAAAATGAACATAAAGTCAGAATTTACCCATCACCCAAACATTTTGCCCCAGAAACCCCCAGCACCCCCATCCCAAAGGGTCAAAATTTTATTCATTTGGAAAAGGTATAATAAATATCTGACAATACGTTTTTTGGCGTGCTAAAAACGAATATGAAGTCAGAATTTACCCATCACCCAAACATTTTGCCCCAGAAACCCCCAGCACCCCCCATCCCAAAGGGTAAAAATTTTATTCATTTAGAAAATATATAATAAATATCTGACAATACGTTTTTTGGCGTGCTAAAAACGAATATGAAGTCAGAATTTACCCATCACCCTTACATTTTGCCCAAGAAACCCCCCAGCCCCTCCCGCCCCACCTTGTTTTACATTTAATTACTATAAATAAAGCAAAAGGTAAAAGAAAATATTTATATTTTATAAAAACTAATAAATTTTTAAATTAATTAACAATTTAATAAATTTAAACTAACTTACATATCCTTCCAAACAAATTTAATATTTTCTAAGACAGAGTTTAGCCTTCCAGGCATCATTTTTCCTATTTATTTTTTTAACTAATTAGCCCCAAACATTTTCTATAACATTTAAATCCGGACTACGTGCGGGCTACGGTAAAACCTTGATATGCTTGCATCCATTCATCGACTTGCCGGACTGTATGATCCGGAATCTTATCTTGCTAAAAGATAAAATTTCTGTGCGGAAATCGATCCAGTACAGAAGAAGGCATGATATTCTGTAGTAGACCTATATATACCCCGCATTGAACCTTCCTTCGATAAAATAACATACACCGAGTTCTTGTGCACTCAGCCATCCCCAAACATTTACCGAAAATCGCCCTCTACTTCTTCACCATTAGGTCAAAAATTTTATTTTATTGGAAGAATTAAATAAATATCTAAAAATACGTTTTTTGGTGTGTTAAAAATGAACATAAAGTCAGAATTTACCCATCACCCAAACATTTTGCCCCAGAAACCCCCAGCACCCCCCATCCCGAAGGGTCAAAATTTTATTCATTTGGAAAAGGTATAATAAATATCTGACAATACGTTTTTTGGCGTGCTAAAAACGAATATGAAGTCAGAATTTACCCATCACCCAAACATTTTGCCCCAGAAACCCCCAGCACCCCCCATCCCAAAGGGTCAAAATTTTATTCATTTAGAAAATATATAATACATATCTGACAATACGTTTTTTGGCGTGCTAAAAACGAATATGAAGTCAGAATTTACCCATCACCCTTACATTTTGCCCAAGAAACCCCCAGCCCCTCCCGCAATGGTCAAAATTTTATTCATTTGGTAAAGATATAATATATATCTGACAATACGTTTTTGGTGTGTTAAAAAACGAATATGAAGTTAGAATTTACCCATCACCCTTACATTTTGCCCCAGCAACCCCCCAGCCCCCTAGGGGTCAAAAGTCTTTAAGGGGGCTTGCTGGGACAAAATCTAAGGGTGATGGATTAATTCTAACTTTATATTCGTTTTCAGCAAGACAAAATACATTGTCAGATATTTATTATACCTTTTCCAAATGAATAAAATTTTGACCCTTTGGGGAGCTGCTGGGGGTTGCTGAGGCAAAATCCAAGGGTGATGGGTAAATTCTGACTTTGGATTCGTTTTAAGCGCATCGAAAAACATACCGGAAGGTACTTCACATATCTGGTATAGAACTTTTTTTTTGTGTGTGCCAGTGTAATTAATCTACCATAATATTTGCCCGCATGGTTAACATAAATTTTATTCTCTTCTGTGTTGTCTATTATTCTTTAACTATATTTCAACTTCTACCACAGATGTAAAAAAGGTCGGATATAATTGACGGTTTGTGTATGTGAATTTTCTAAATTTAAAAATATCGTAATACACTTACTTATGTAATTTTAACCACATTCAAGGATATACAACTAATACTGGAATATTTAATAAAGCTATAATTTGTTAATCTCAGCGCTGTGCATTTTCTAACAAAATAAAGGGTTCCGATTTTTTCATCCTCAATATCAAAACTGACAGCCCAGTTTTGATTTCAAAACCACCAAACCAAATTTTTAGGGTTCAATTTTGTCTTTCTTTTTATTTCTGAACACAAAAGGAAAAAATGGTATTGTTTAATCCTCTTTTTACAAATGTTTGTTTGGGTATTTTTTAAAGGTACAAGTAATTAATGCATTAACTTAATTATTTAATAAAGCATATAATTTTGCCTAAAAGCATCTGGAATAACGAATTATTATTAACCAAAAAATTATAATCTAAAAGCTTCACTAGTGCATTCTATCTTTTATCATAAAAATATCAAATATTTGTAAACAGCATGTAAACTGTATGTATACGAACTATTTATAATTCTGCATACTATATAAGCGTTAAAATCTAAAAGCCAATATTACCACTATAAGTTCATCTTTCCCATTTACCTTATTTTATTTACATTGCAAATATTTTGCAAAATGTCAAGAGATGCGGGAAAGGCAAAATAACAACCAACCTACCAAGAAACGTGTCTTATGTACATATTTGCAAATGTTTAATAAATTATTTTTATGATATAATTATAATATGAGTTGCCCGAAGAAATACGTGTACAAGATTTAATGACAGATCCTGACGTCAAAATAGGCCGATTGAAGACAACTTAGCATTATCAAAAATTGCTTTGTATAAGCGGTAGAAAGCGCCAGTTAAAAGAACTATTATGTACAGTGACGGCCATTAAATCTTGGCAAAAAAATTTGTCAAATTTTTACTTTTCTGCCAATTTTTGTAAATCGCTTTTTTATACCTTGTTTTACATTTAATTACTATAAATAAAGCAAAAGGTAAAAGAAAATATTTATATTTTATAAAAACTAATAGATTTTTAAATTAATTAACAATTTAATAAATTTAAACTAACTTACATATCCTTCCAAACAAATTTAATATTTTCTAAGACAGAGTTTAGCCTTCCAGGCATCATTTTTCCTATTTATTTTTTTTAATAATTAGCCCCAAACATTTTCTAGAACATTTAAATCCGGACTACGTGCGGGCTACGGTAAAACCTTGATATGCTTGCATCCATTCATCGACTTGCCGGACTGTATGAACCGGAATCTTATCTTGCTGAAAGATAAAATTTCTGTGCGGAAATCGATCCAGTACAGAAGAAGGCATGATATTCTGTAGTAGACCTATATATACCCCGCATTGAACCTTCCTTCGATAAAATAACATACACCGAGTCCTTGTGCACTCAGCCATCCCCAAACATTTACCGAAAATCGCCCACTACTTCTGTTCTTTTGGGTATATTTTTCATCAAATCGTGTTCCTTGAGGCCTGTATACCTTAAGTATCCCATTGTAGCACGACTGAAACAGTTTTTCATCGATGAATATTATATTTTCTCAAAAAATCGGAGGTTCCAAGTAAAATTATAAAGCAAATCCAATGCGTAGTTCTTTATTTGCATTTGTTAAAAACGGTTTTAAGGCTGCCGGTGGCAGCGCAATTCGGATATTTGCCTAATTTTTCGCCGTGCCGTTCTAACCGATGCTGGGAAATTGCTTTCCGTTTTTGCTGTAACTACAGATTTAAATGGTTGGTTTCTCAAAACATTAACTAAACTATTGTGTTGTTCTTGATTCGATAGTTTGGGGCGACCACTTCCAGCTCTTCTCTCAAAGGAGTATGTTTTCTGCCTTTTTTTTAACAAAATGAATAGTACTCCTTGGGATGTTAAGCTCTTTCGCCATATCCCTTTCTGGCCAACTTCTCTGCTCAATATAATGGATAATTAATACTTTTTAATCCAAAGTTAAGTTTTGAATTAAAAAAAAAAATTAGACACTGACCACGGACACCTGTTTCTTTATTAGGTTTTTCAACAGGTACTTATATTTAGTAGAAGGTGGCATAAGCCTATTTTACAATAGGGAAAAAGAATTTTCCAAGATTTAATGGCCGTTACTGAACGGCTTCAATTTTTTTTTTGAATTTACAGCTTCTAAAACTCATGTTTCTACTATAAAAAGGGGTTATAGCTGCAGAAAAATATGAATGATTACGCCAAATATTTACTAATGACATCATAGATATGTTTTAAAACCCATACTCCAAATAACAAATTTTTAGGGTAATAAAAAAAGTTCTTTTAAATCATTTTTTATTTTGTCAAATAAATTTAAAAACTTTTATGCATGTTTTAAATACATTTATTTTAAATGACCAAATTCAATATTAGTCCTAATTTTCCAATTCTTCTTTAAGTAATTTTACATTAGCAGTAACTAAGAATGCTTGATAATATCAATCTATATGCGGTCTTAAAATAACTGCCACATATTTAATATTTATTTACATTTTATTATAATGCCAATGAATTAACCTAGATGTAATCAATTTGGTTATAATAATGGTTGATTACTGACTGAAAAGACTATGTTCCTTAAAAAGTATGTATAATATGATTAAGTGTTATGGAAATATGTATTGTACGCCCTTTAAAATTATTTTATATTTATTCTTTTGCAGATAAAGAAAAGCGCAGCAAGCGATGGAATCTTGATAACAACTGGTCAAGTAAGTTACATATTATAATAATTTTATTTAAAGGGTAAAAATAACGAAACCATAAATCCGTTAAAAGTGCTTTAAATAAACCATCCATATTAGTAACTGCAATGTCCTATGTGATTTTGCATGTATTATACTGATATTACATTGATACGATAAATAAAAACAATGTTATTTAATTAAGCTAGTTAGGTCAGTTAGACACTATTCTAATTTAAAAGTTTTAAAAACCAATTACTGGTTAAAGACACTATTTGCATCATTTCATCTTCTTCTTCCCTGAGTGCCGTCTAGATTTACTACCGGAGGCGGCGCAGCCTCTTGGGCCTTTATGCCTAATCTCCCATTATCTTTTATACTAATCCTCCCATAAGTCTTGTTCCTTCTACAAGTCTGTATAACCCCGAGACTGGTTGGTTGATATATTTTTGTGGGCTCATTTACGGTTGCCCAAATAATGCCTGTCTTTTGTAAGTCAACGCTTCACATTCGCACAGAATATTATGGTAGGCTGTATGATTGGTGTTGTGTAGGTGTTTCCTTAGGTTATCGTGCCCTGTTAGCTCCCTACTGTTATGCGAAGTAATTTTCTACTTTGTCTGTGTAGTTCTTCCTTCGTTCTTTTGGATGGGCCCCTTATGAAACCTTTTCCATTCTACTGAGGCTCCCTTAGTATTTCTCGTGTTTGTTTTGGATCCATTTCCTGGTTTGCCCTCGTGCTGTGGTTTTGGTCACTCCAAGGGCAGGTTGTTGTCCAAAGTATGGTGTGGATGATCCATGTCTCGCTACCTCTCCGCTTTTTCGTTGCCCTCTATTCCCGAGTGTCCTGGTACCCACAGGAGAGTTACCCTGTAATGTTCTCGCTTCGCTTAGTTTCCAATATTTTTTCAGGCCAGCAACTTACCGTTCGTGAAACATACATCAGTTTTTGAACGACAGGTATCTCTAGAAAAAAATTTGACAAAAGCGAAATTATCAAATATTTGATGCCCAAGTATTTGTGTGTGTGTCATAATTAAATTTATTAACTGTTTTTTTACATTAAAAAACTTGTTACCATGCTTTATTTCGTAATCTGTCATGTTGTTGTCAGATGCGGGTTATTTCTCAAAAGGTTTTTGGAAAACCAAGGCCTTCACCAACAGATAATTTTCATTAGAGCGCGTTGCAAACATTTTTGAATATCTTGTCACTCCAATAATAACTAATTGGTCATTTAATTAAAACCAATTTCCTGTTTCTTATATTAATTTTCTTTTTCTTAATTAGGCCAGAATTCCATTGTATACACCTTTCTTCTGCATGTCCAAATTTTCGAGGTATTTCTCTGCCACCGAAATCAACTTCTAACAACCTAATCTCTTCAAAGTGGTAATATTTTTTCAAAAATAGACCAAAAAAGCTGAAGAGCACCAACAACTTTTGCCTGGAAACTATTAGAATCTGAGTGTCGTAGAGGCAACAATTTCGAAACCCAATTTTCCAAAAATTTAACCCCAATGCATTGAATACTGCATTTTCAGTTTTTTGTATTGAATAAAATAGCGATGATGTGGAGTATTTGGTAGTATCATGCCTGAATATTTTCTGTAAAATATGCCGTAATTTACTTCTTTAGATATAATAAACGCTCTAGAAAAATAATTTTTATAATCGATACTTCTTATTACGATGAAGTTGCCTCTATCTTAGATGTTATTAAAGGTAATTTTAATTAGTACTTCCCTACGGAATGCACTTGTGCGTCCACCTTTACTATAAAATATACAAACAAATTATCTGGATTCTTGTGATGTTTTATTATGTAAAAATTTTAACTGTTTTGGGTTAGAAACTTAAACTTAAAAAAATAACGTAATTTATTTGTAAATCTGGCCTTGAGATCAGCATAGAGTTAAATTCAGAAAGTTCTTGACCATAATAATACCTTTTTGTAAAATAGCTTTTACGTTACTGGAACCATATATTTTACCTTTAAGCACATTATAGGAATAATTTTGGTTTGTATAACGGTTCATTCACAATTGCAAAAGTTGGGGTGTTTATGGTGTTTGTTTGCTACCTGTACGAGTTATGTACCTTTTTTTAACTAAACGATACCAATGTTAACCACGTTAGAAATTAGCAATAGACGAAAATGACATTATATTGATGACACCTTAATTACCAGGTAATCTGGTAATACAGGAGAAGTAACATAATCCGCTATCGTAATGCATTGACTATGTTTTAGGTTTTCACAGCAGTAACTACCACCTAACTGCGAGTGTTTTATTTTTATTAAAAACATACTGAGGTTTTTAGCAAAGTTAACTATTTAAAACAATATAATAATTGTAATTTTTGTAAAAGTGGAAATATTATTTCTACTTTGCTTCACATATTACAGTCCCAATTTTTATATTCCAAAAAGAAGTGACGAAGGCAAAAATTCCTATAAAATGACTACCGGGAAGTTAGTATTGTACTAACAAAAAAATACGTGCTATAAAACATGGATAAAACAAATTTTAAAGGTTTTTTATTTGCCAAAAATAGTGAAAAAATTAACTTCATTATAGGACTTAAGGAAACGCCTTAACCACCTGTAACGGAATTTTTTAACTTAATTTCCACTAATTTTAAAAAGTCTAATTAACTTAAAAATTTGCAAAGGGGTCAAAGGCCGATGACAATACAATAATCTGATAACTATCCTGAACAGGATCAACAGGATAAAAATATATATGTTTTTTAATGACAATCCTTGCATTTTTTATAATCAAGGCTCTTGATTAAGATTTCTTTTGCTTTTGTTTTGGTCCAATCATTATAGATTTTTTTTGTAATTAACGATATCGACTATGACCATGATTAAAAATCAAAAATCCACCAATTTTTTAGGGAATTTTTAAACATATATTAAAAAGACTTTTATTTTTTTTTTAAAAATAAATTACTGACCATATCGCTTTACTCATAAAAGATCTTTTGTAGAGAACTTAAAAACCTACAAAATGGTTTTGAAATTGATCCGACCATTCATCGAGAAAGCGAAAACGCTTAAATTTTTCAATATGAGGGCTGATTTTTTTGGAAATAATAGTTAATAATATATGCTTTAACTGCCGAAGATGAAATGTCGCATAATATTTTATTCAATTGCACTATAAACAATTAGGCACTTATCTTGCAAGTGTCTTGAATATTAGGTAATGGTCGATTTGATTAAACGGCTTTTAAAGAGAGATATAAATGAATCTCACATTTCATAGGTTTGAGAACATTAGTTAAAATGCTTGTGAACTATCGAGCGAAAATTGCGACCGAGACGTACTGAGTAGACCATGGAGGGCACCCAGCAGCAAATATACGTCTCGGTCGCGAATTTTCGCTCGACGCGCTAGGTACACAAGCATTTTTAACAATGTTCTCCAAACTTATATGAAAATGTGAGATATACAATTTGTAGCTCTTAATCTCAACTTTAAAAAGCCGTTTAAAAAATTCAAATCGGAACATTGACCTAATATTCAAGGCACTTACAAGATAAGTGCCTAATTTGTTTATAGTGCAATTGAATAAAAACTATTAATGCGACAATTTTCATCTTTCGGCAGCTTAAAGTATATGTTATTAACTATTATTTCCAAAGAAATCAGCCCTCAATATTAAAAAAAAATCTGTTTTAAGCGTTTTTCCGGCTTTTCTCGGTAAAAAATGGTCGGATCGGGATTTTTCAAAAACCATTTTGTAGGGTTGGGAATACTCTACAAACGCTCTTTTATGAGTAAAGTGATTTTGAACTTTTTGTTATATTAAAAAAAAACGAAAAAAAGGCCTTTTTAAATAATTATTGTTTAAAAAAAATACCTAAAAAAAAGTGGTTGGATTTTTTATTTTAGTAATCTACAGGTTATTCCGGAAGTCATGGCGCAGTCAGATATCTGTTAACATTAATTACAAGAATGACCGTTTTTTGCTATAATCATTGGACTATTTTAAAACTGAAAAGAAATAAATTAAAGTTTAAAAAAAACCTAAAAGACACGATTATATAGCAAACCGGACAAAAAAGTAGGAAATAATTGAATTATTAAAAATTTTCTACTTTTTAGTCCGGTTTGCTTAAAAGCTTGTTGTTTTAGTTTTTTTAAACTAAAATTTATTTTAAATTTAAAGCGCAAACTAAAGCTATATTTAAATTTCCTTTAAAAATAATAAATAAATCATTCATAATATGATGCACACATTTTGACAAACGCTGTATACTGTATATATTTTGACCAAATCTATTACAAATACTGTATTTAATGTAATTGCGTTGTTACGCAATAATATATGCGGTTTTGCTAAATTATATAAATAAAATCTTAAGTGTATTACTGTGTCACATGCACAAGCAGAACGAAACTGGTTTCGGTCTATTGGTAAATAATCATTTAAAAAACAGTTAACTGTACGGTATCGAATCGTCTGTGCACACACGACCTAACTGGTCATCTTGCGACTTTGTACATTTTTCAGAACAACTTAAAAGAAGCAGCTGTACTTCAACGCAAAAAATATTTCTGATATCATTATCAGAGACGATGGCGTTAGTTTACTGTATTTTTGTGTGCCGTTAACTTTATAGGTGGACATGTCGCCAATATAACATATTAGAGGAGATATTGCTATAACAAATGCTATTTAATTTAATTATTAGAAAAATATAATTAAATAATACGTGTTTAACTATTTAATAAAAATATATTTTTTTTAATATTAGGCACCAAGGAAAAGTCTTTTTTTCTACAGCCGGACTAGCCAGATTTTAGTTTTGATGTATTTTATATTATTATATATTTTAATTACATAAATATGACTTAGTAACTGTTTGATCACTTTTAATTCAATTCCCGCGATTTTTGCTTTATTTACAAGACAATTTGAAAATCATAATATGGCAATGAGACATTCAAAAAATAAAACAGCTCCAAAACATCCCCATTTTTAAGATACAGGGTATAAAAGAAAAAATTTGGGGTTGGGATTTTAGTTTTATTTGCATATTTTTCGATTTGAATAAAACTTGGTAAAGTTAGAACATTGACAAAAATATACCTTCTGATTATAAACTTTTGTTTCTGTTACGAACCAGTGGCGTAGCTTCGGGCAGTTTTTTTTTTCGTCATATAATTCTTGATATTAATTTTATAATTATTTAACACATATTATACAGGGTGTTCCAGAAGTAATAGGACACAGAGCAACAGCAGATTCCTTAGGTCGAAATAGTGAAATTAACGTAAACTTGCCTTATCCCAAAGTTGATAATAAACAAGATACAGGGCGTCAAACTTTTAATTTTTTTTACGTTTTTTCGTAATAATTCCTTAACTAAATGACATAGCGGTACTAAATTAAGGATTTGGGGGTTCTTTGAGCCAAGAAATTCAAATTTGCCCATACTTTAAATGTTGCTGGTAGAGGGCGTCAGCTACGGCCTACTCCACTTGTTTTAGATGGCATAACTTTTTTTAAGCTTAGTATATTATCCTATTTATTAAAAAAGAAGTTCTGTAGGTCCCTCTGCGTCAAAAACGTATACCTCATTTAGGTCTCTAGGAGCAACTGTTTTCGAGATAAATGCATTTCAAAGGACCCCGCAATTTTCCTATGAAAAATGGTTTTCGGCCAATTGTTTTCAAACTTTGCAAAGTTATAGTTTTCAACACGCTGATCGAAAGTCTCCACGGGCACAAAACCCAAGAATTTCTCTAACCCCCCAAAATCACCCTCAGAAGTCTCCAAATCCCTAGTGACCTTTAAGGCTGATTTTGGGGGGGTTGGAGGGGTTTTTGGGTTTTGTGCCCGTGGAGACTTTTAATCAGCGTGTTGAAAACTATTACTTTGCAAAGTGTTAAAACAATTGGCCGAAAACCATGTTCCATAGGAAAATTGCGGCGACCTTTAAAATGCATTTATCTCGAAATCAGTTGCTCCTAGAGACCTAAATGGGGTATACGTTTTTGACGTTCTTTTTTAATAAACAGGTAAGCTTAAAAAAAATTATGCCATCTAAAACAAGTGGGGTAGGCCGTAGCTGGCGCCTCCTACCAGCAACATCAAAATTATGGACAAGTTTGAATTTCTCGCCTCAAAGAACCCCAAATCCCCAATTTAGTACCGCTATGTCACTTAGTTAAGAAATTATTACTAAAAAACTAAAAAAAAATTAAAAGTTTGACACCCTGTATTTTGGTTATCATTAACTTTGGGATAAGGCAAGCTTAAGCTAATTGCATTATTTCGACCTAAGGAATCTGCTGTTGCTTTGTGTCTCATTACTTCTGGGATCCCCAGTATATATTCTGCTTAGTTTTGGTTAGGTTGGTTAAATATACTATTTTTTGTACCATTCAAGTTTAAAATAAGAATATCTCAAAAGCCTTTTTTATGTAAAACCAAGCAAAAAATAATTATCATATACCAAATTAACAATAATATTAATACTAAAACAGTTATGATAAGATAACAGGAAAAAGATGAATAAAACTGCCCGAAACTACTCCACTGGTTCATAAATAGTAACAAAAATTTATTATCATACTAAGTATTTCGGTGATTGTTTTTTACTTTATCAAGTTTTATTTAAATTCCAATTTTAATTTTTTTTCTTTCACACCCAGTATCTTTAAATGGGGTCGTTATGGAACTATATTTATACAACAATTTTGTTTTATTTTTGGCCAAGGATCAATTTGTGTTGTCATGTAGTAAAATGAAACAAGTACAATACAGAACTGTTTTTTTTTCTTGATGACACCTTGGATGTATAAGTAAATTCTAATTCGTCAATTTACTAATTTTAGAAATTGTATTAAACATGGTGGTATATGACTTGACTTGATAATCATTTTCGTCCAGGAAGTCCTATTGACGTATTTACTTCGAATGTTATATAAAAAAACAAGTGTTTAGTAAGAGAGACAAAACAAAAAAGAAAAAAACAATAACTTTAAGTAGGGCAAAAACCCCAGCCAAATAAGAATTTTTCGCTTTAAAGTTTACATATCGGTTTTACAATCAAAATCCCTTTAGAACATTTCTTTAGGATTAAAGGTTAGTGTGATTAATTGAGGCTTTTAAGGTCAAAGTTGTAAAATTAACCGCATCCAAATTGAAGGACCAAAAGGTTTGACCATAGTATCTTTATGTTTTTAGGTCGATGAATCCGAATCCGGGGTCAGTTTGACTCCATCAGGTCAAGATCAAGGGCATTTCAAGGTTAAATATGCAAAATTAATCGTAACCGAACTTGAAGATTGTATACTTTATGTTTTTGTGGTGGCTGAATATGAATTTAACCCAATCGGGTCATGGTCCAAAGGTAAATTGTAAAATTAATATAAATTAAGGACCAAAATATTTATCTATATATATTTATATTTTAGTCGATAATCCGAATCCGGGTCAGTTTATATAGGTAATCAGATTTAAGGTTAAATATGCAAAATTTATTAATGAACAAGAGTTTTTATGTTTTTGGGCGAATATGAATTGGGTGATAATCGGGTCAGGGTCAAGAATATTATAAATATATTTTATATGTTATTTTTATGATATAAATAAATATATATATATATATATATATATATATATATATATATATATATATATATATATATATATATATACACACGAAATGGTCTAGGATATATTTATTTCAATGAGTGTAAACGAGTTTTTATCGTGTTTAAATGTTTTGGGTTGGTAAAATATGTTAAGAATATTGATAAGAGATGGGCATTTTAATGTTTTTTTTGTATAAAAATGGACTACTTTATTTTACGGTTCAAAAATGGGACTCTGCAAAAACTTGTTTTTAAATCAAAGTAGGTGGACATATCAGTTTTAAAATTTGAAAATATTGGTCAGTATATTGTAATCCAAAGTAGAGTATAGACTCCGTCTGTTACTTATTTATCATGCAAAGACGCCATCTTAACCGGGATGAAATGTTGCGAGCTGTTGGAATGTTAGAAGCTGGTACTAGGCAAGCTCGTGTTGCTGAAACTCTCCACACATCACAGAGCGTAATCTCAAGATTATGGGCACGTTTCAAGAAACAGGTGATGTTTCTGAAAGACATCCAGGTCCATCACGGCTGACTCGGCCTGCTCAAGATCGTTTTATTGTGCAAAAGGCTAGAAGAAATCCCACAGTAACTGTTCCAGAAATAATGAATCGGGTACGCGAAACGCATAATATCGTAATTTCAAATTCTACAGTTTGAACAGATTGCATGAAGGTGGACTACGTAATAGACGACCATTGAGATGCCAGCCACTTTCTAGAGGAAATCGCGCTGCTCGTTTAGCTTGGGCAACAGAACACGAGAATTGGACTAATAATCAATGGGCCCCAGTTCTTTTTACAGATGAATCTCGGTTTGGGTTGCATCCGGATTCAAGAAGACTGAGGATATGGAGAGAACCTGGACTACAAAGAGTCTTGGAAAATATGCAAGAAGTCCACAGTTATAGAGGTGGCACAGTAATGGTGTGGGCTGGAATACGACTCGGCGGAAGAACCGATCTCGTTTTGGTTGAACATTTTTAAACGCTCATCGATATGTGGAAGAGATTCTTCAACCATTTGTCTTACCCCATGCAAGACTTGTTGGACCAGACTTTATATTGATGCACGACAACGCTCGTCCTCATGTCGCTAGACATGCTGACAATTTTACAAGACAACCAAATCACCGTTTTGCCATGGCCTGCTCAATCACCTGACCTAAATCCAATCGAGCATGCATGGGATATGCTACAAAGAACGGTTTTGCGTGAAAACCCTCAATTCCAGAACCAAGAACAACTGTTTGCTGCGTTAAATGCTGCTTGGTTTGCCATAGCTCAGGAAGATATGGACAATTTAATTCTGAGTATGCCAAGAAGGTGTCGCGTAGTATAAACTCCAGAGGAGGTCATACTCGTTATTAAAAAATTCATCATTATAAAAAAATTGGTATATGTTTAGAATATGACTTTTAATTTTGTTTGATATTTAGTTGAAATAAAAAAATGGTTGTACGCCACTGTAGTTTTTCTTTTCTGGTATCTACATTTAATTAAAATATTACATTTTGTACAGAATATGATAAAATAAATTTCTTTTCCAAATTTTTAATTCTTGTTTATACCCAAAAAGGAACCTTAACATTGTTATATATATATATATATATATATATATATATATATTTATATATATATATATATATAATATATATATATATATATATATGATATCGATTGATTAGTATATATATATATATATATAATATATATATAGTATATATAAATATTTTTATAATCGAAATTATATATATATATATATATATATATATATATATATATATATATATATATATATATATATATATATATATATATATATATATATATATATATATAAGGTCAAATTTGCAAATTACAATTTTACCGATTTGATCAAGGATTCGTATTCAGTGACCTCAAAAACATAAGTAACACTCTTTAAATTTGGTTGCAATTAATTTTGCAGATTTGACCTTAAAATGCCCTTCACCCTGACCTGATGGGGTAAAACTAACCCCGGATTCTGATTTAGCGACCTAGAGTACAAAAATACTGTGGTCAAGTCTTTTGGACCTTCAATTTTTTTGTTATTGGGCTGTGTAATTTTGCAAATTTTACCTTGAAATGCCCTTGACCCTGACCTGATGGTATCAAACTGACCCCAGATTCAGCGACCCCAAAAACATAAAGATACCATAGTCAATTCTTTCGGACCTTCAACTCTTTTTATTCTGTGGGGCTGTGTTATTATTATCGACTTGTGACTGAAGATGAAACCTGGGTCCATCATTTCAATCCAGAATCAAAAGAAGAATTAATGTAGTGGAAATTTAAGCGTTTTAGAAGCTTCAAGAAGTTTAAAATGCTTTTACCTTTTAACAGGCAAAATAATGGCAACCGTTTCTTATGACAGATAATGAATTTTAATCATTGATTATCTGAATAAAGGTTGCATTCTAGCGGACGAACTTAGGGTGTTTATAGACGTGGAAAAACCTCACTAAAAATATCCTGTTGCTCTACGGCAATTTACCAATGCACAAATTAAGTTTTTCAAAAAAGGCCATTGCTACATGTAATTTCGTAGCAATAACTCTTCAGCCTTATATTCCGGAAACTCCAAGGGGGCAAAATTAAGAGCGATGAAAAAGTTATAGCTGTTGTTGAATGCCATTGGTTCAAGACAAACATATTTCTAAAATACAGAAAGAGTGAAACACTTTTATTTAAAGGCAAGGTACTCTATTAAACGATATTTTATTGGATTTGTTTTAGTCTTTTGTTTCTATGCCTAAACCGAAAATATAAAAATATACCTTTGTATTAGATAAAAACAACTTTCTTTTTATTTTGTTCCTAGTTTGCTCTCAAAAAAGTCATCTTATGGCCTTCATTTATTTACCGCAATAACACTTTTATTTCAATCCCCACTTTTATTTTTGTGATTTATTTATTTCATAATATTTTGGTAGAACTTAATTTTGTACTACTAAGGAATATACAATTTAATTTCAGTCGAATATTACAGCATATTTATTCTTTAAAAGCTTGCACGAGCAGAAGTATAACCCCAAATTTATATAAACGTGTTTGGATAATTCTGTGATTTTTCATCTGATACTTATTAGATTTAGCTCACATGAATGATTACACATGTTCTAAATAAAGCTAAACATGCACTTTGATGGCCGTAACTTGGGGTTTTTTAGATATAGAAAATTTTTATGTTTATTACCAAAATGTCAATAAATAAAATAGGCATGTGTGGCGTGTGGCCAACATCTTTAAATATAGAAGTATAATATGGCTAAATAGTGAAACACTTGTGGACTTTGCGGTGAAGATAGATTGGAACAGCCAATAGAAAAACCTTAATAGACTACAATTAATTAAATTTAAAAGAATGTCGAATATTTGACTTTACTTTACAAAATGTTGATCTTTTACGTAGTACTGGTTTTTTCCCTAAATCTAATTTCATTTCCTTAAATAAATGGCAAATACCCGTTTTTACATCCATAAGACATTCAGTATTTATATGCTGAACAGTTACAATAAAAAAATGAGTTAATATAATTGTTACGGTAAAATAATTTAGAGCAGATTTTTCTTGATTAAAGAAATGTTCAACAAACTTTAATTTATGACAGCTGTATATATGTATATAGCCTTGAGTAATTTAAGGGAAGTCATCTTTGTAAAATCAAACATAAACCATTTTAAGACATATAAGACCATATGAAAAAAGCTAGTATTTATCCCCCTCTTTGTTTATAATTAAACTCTGTTAAAATAACGTCCTACGTTTATTAGGGCAGATGTTTAATCTATTTATTAAAAAAAACTATATATACAGGGTTCCCCATAATAGACTACCTATTTTAATATTGAGATAAATTCTATATGGGATAAGTTAGGACGTTATTTTTATATTATTTTCTATCGCCTTTGGGATTTAAATTAACATATTTTTAATCGAGTAGGCACCTGTCACAAAACTAGGAAACATTGGTTTTCGTAAAAGGTCATTTTGTAATAAAGCATTATTATTTAATGTTTAGTTTTAATTCTTACCGATTATTCAGTTCAACAACGATTTTTTTTCGCGTTAAAACATAAAGAGTAACTTAATGGAAGAAGATGAAGCAACAGTACATACCGCTAAAAACTCTAAAAGAATTCTGCAAGAAGTGGTTAATGGCCGACTATTTTACTATTTGGGGATTTAAATTGGCTTTTAAGGTCCCCGGCCTTAACTGCACCAGACTTTTTTCTGTAGGGCTATTTAAAGTTAAAGGTTTTTGCAACTTGTCCAGAAAACATCCAAAATCTTAAGGTCCGAATTTCTAAAGAGGTCCGGTAAATAGATCAGGTTTTTCTTCATCGTGTCATGAATAATTTCTTGTCAAATCTTAAAAAGTGCATTAAAGTTAATGGCACTTACTTAAAAGACGTAATTTTTAAAAGTTTGGATAAGTCGTATGTTATAGTAAATCCCAAAGAGAAATGTAATTGAGTGTAATAAAATGTTAGTTTTATTAGGTTTTAACAATTTTGCAATTAAAATGGGTAATCTATTATGGAGAACCCTGTACATATATGCGTTTTGCTTCAAATTCAGTAATATAAACTTCTGGTGTTTTTTTTTTTAATTCCTAACAAACTAACCTGATATAACCTTCAGTGTCTTTTAAGTTAGAAATGTAGTTAAATATATATTTAAAGGCCCCTAGCATTCTTTAACTTTATTGTAACTATCTTT
>JAHBCN010003467.1:74656-93910 GCA_019359885.1 Listronotus oregonensis | reverse complement strand
TTTTTCCTGGACTGCTTTTCCCTTAACATATTAAAATTGAAACATATTTGTGTTATTTTTTTTCTAATCTTTAATGCATTTCTTAAAAAAAAAAAAAAAAAAAAAAATTTTCCTAATTAATTATCTAAATCCCCTTCTTTTTATTAAAAAAAAAAAACTATTAAATTAATTTATTGGGTTTATCCGTCCTTATGGTATAACAGATTAGTAATTAGGGGGGCCCATTTAGAGAAACTAAGCGAAATTTATAATATTCTCTTAATTACTAGTTAGTATAAAATGAAAGGTGTCAGTTAGCTTATGCATTCTGTTTTTTTGTTAATTTTTAATAGTATCTTTCTTATTATACTTTATAATTACTTTTTTTTGGGATTGAATGGAGGGTGACTGGGATAAGTGACAGTAACTATTAGGTACCCAAAAAGGGGTTAATGTAATACTAAAATCAATTGGCTTTATGCAAGTTATATTATTTAAATTACAAAAAAGGGGTGACCGATCTTATTTTTTTTTTTTTATCTTGGGACAGTCCACAAGGGTTTTTGGGCCCAAAAGTACCAACTTATCGTGGTCCTTTAAAAGTGGGAAAGAGGTAGTCTATTAACACGGAATTAAATATTTTAATAATTAAGGGGGATGGAAAATTTTTTGGGGATAAGTTCCACAATTAGACACTCTAGAATGAAGAAACCAATAAGAGTGGGCAGAGTCTGTTGAAAGCTGCCAGAGGAGGAGTTATACTGGATCATTTCTTGGAGCAGAAGCCGTGAAAATACTTATTATACTTCTTATTACCTTCCCTACAGTCCGTCGGTGGGCAAGAAACGGAAGCTTTTCGCTAAGCATGGGATTATTAATAAGATGAAAAGCTCTTCTTTAAATGAAATCAAGAATATTAATAATTGAGAGAGAAGGCGCCATTACGCAGATTTGGCCGCTTATAAGTAAAGGATGAACATTGGCAGACGCCAACATCATTGTGGGCTTAAAGACTGCCCTGGGAAGTTGGATATTAGAGTAGTACTAAAGAATTCTTTAATTTTTTAACGTTAAACAATCAAACCACCATTCAAAAAAACTAAAATTTAAAAATTGAACTGAAATAAATATAATAGCCCATATGTAGGCTAGATATGAGGATATTTTAATATTATATATAAGGCACATAAATCCGCTTAATAAATAAAGAAAACTTAAATTTCAAAATGCAGTTTTTAAATTGTTAAAAATATTTCCCACAAATTCAACTTATATTACTTGGCCAATTGGGTATTATCCATATATTTCTAACAAAGCGAAATACACTTAAATTCCTAGGGACGAATCCCCAGGTCAATTTTGTAATCTCACAATAACAGAATCAGTATCGAATATTTCAGGTACGAAAACATAGGTAACACATTTTTGGTAAAACGGAGAATTTTAAAGAGACTGCGAAACGACTCGTGACGTCACATCGCATATAAATACGTATCGATTTCGTGTTTTTCCAGATGTGGTGCGGTAAATCCCGACACAACTAGTATTTTGTTTCATTTTGCGTGGCTAAATAGTGTTTCTCGTTTAGTATGGCTAGCGAAGGATTTGTCAAAGGTTCCACAAACAATTTAGACGAACGTTTTAATTCAGCAGAAATCAGAGGTGCAAAAGCAGCATTGTAAGTATTTATTTTATGTATTGAATAAAATTAACCTTTTGTATACAAGACTTAATATTTAAACCAAATTAAAAATATATATATTCATGTCGGTATTTATGTATTAGTTAATTATAATCTTATTTCTAACTTACAAACATTAAAGTGGTCAACAGAAAAGTTCACTTTTTGATTTTGGCATTATCACGTTTTGTTACTGTAAACCATCGTTTTCTACGCTAATAATCCCTCCGATGCACCTACGTACAAAAAGTTTGTTTGGTGTACTCACAGATGTGCTTATGCAGAGGGGCACCAAAACCACATTTATTCTGTGATTCGTACATATTACTCATTTAAACAGCTGTAAATGTTTATTGATATTAATTGCAACTTACATTTTTTCGACTGTAGCCACGTAAATAACGCCGTAATAAAATTAACCTTTGCTTAAAGGTAACAATGTATTAGAAACACGAATAACGCTTAACTGTTTATATGGGCTGTGACGTCAGACGGCAATGACTTTCGGAAAGCTTGTTTTGGCGCCAATTTTTGGCGTTTGAATTTTAAACGGCAGTTCTTGTTTGAAATATGTTTATTAATTTTTTTTATCATTTTATAGGCTTTCTAAAAAACGTGAATATACTTTATTGTATTTATGAAATGGAAAGCAAAAGGTTCACTTAAATTATGTTAATTTTTTTTAAAATAATTTATATTTATAGCTTTTTAGGTATCTTTGGTAATTTTTACGGATAAGTTCCTAATCACTCTAAATACAAATACACCAAAAATAAAAACATGGATACGTGCGCTTTGCTGATTGTATTAAAATTACGAAAGAACTAAAAACTCTGTACCGATTAAAACGGCGCCATGTGTTTTATCCATTTTAAAAAGGATTGCACGTACTGTAGGCCGATAGAAGTCTTAACGGATGTGCTTTAAGAACCACTTAATTAAAGCAACATAAATTTTTATAGGCATGTGTTTATTAAAACTTATCTAAACATCCAGGATTATTTTCAACATTCATAATACAGGGTGGTCGATAATGACTAGGTCATTAAGTAACTGGAGAAAAATACGATTTAACAAAACTTGCTATAAAGAACGCTACTCTGTAAACAGCCAGGAAGTCAAAGTAAAAAAAATAAATTATGTTTTTTGCATAGTCTAAGGATTCATAAAATAATTTCAATGCGTTTAACATTAAAAAAAAAAAAAATATGACCGGATGATCAGCTTATAGGGTGTAACTAGCACCACCTAGGGCTAAGATAAAAAATATAGATGAATTCTTATTTCTTTTTCTTAAAAAGTAATTTTTTAAAAACCAACAAGAAATTACATGTTTGGGTATATCATATTATTTCTATGCCTGGGAAAAAACTTTGCACTCGCAGCTAGTGGCACAGCATGCCCGTCTATGCAATTTTTAGTTCTCAACATTACTACCAGAATACGTAGGTGCACTGGTTGCAAGACCTTGTAAAATACCTTTGTTCGATGATTTGCCTACATTATACAAAATACCGTGCAGTAAAAATTGTAAATAATTATGGATAAAAAGAACGGTTTACTGCAACATCGAGTAGTCAATTAGACGACAAGCAAGCAATTATATTTCTCTCTTATGGAAGGATACTATAGAAATATGGTAAAAAATACAAATATTACCCTGGAAATGATGTTTTAATAGTTATTTGTTATTTATTTAATAAGGTAATTCTTCCTTTTTTCTAAATGTATATTTTGTACATACGATCAGTAAGTCAATGCGGCAATTCAATATTAAAAAAAATACTTGTCAGAGTTTCTTATGACATTTTGTTTAGTATCGATATAAAGTGCATTATAAAATATTGTAGATGTTCCTTTGTACTTTCTGTTAAGGTATCCACACAAATTTCGAAAATCCTCAGAGTAAAAACTATGCAGGTCTGATTACTACTTGTAGTGGTAGGCACGGCGTCATCAGACAAATTTCTTACCATTCCCGGGCTTTTATAAGCAATGAAGGGTATTACGACAAGAGGAAAAAAGCGTGTCAATTGAAAGGTATGGTGTGAAGATAGGCTAAAAAAAAGACTACATTCTTCCTATCTTTTTTTAACTAATTAAGATAATATTTTCTTTTTACCTGCCCAATGCACGGTTTAATTTTATAAAAAACTATAAACTCTTCTAAAAATTCCCAAGTAATAAATAAAACGCGGGATGCAACGCAAAATATTCCATTTTGAAATCAAGGAAACTAGATGAATTCTGACTTCATCATTGTATTGGTGACACTGAGAAGACTCTGTTAAAGAAGTTTCAACAAAATTATAGAAAGTTCCATTTCGTTATTTGTGAAGATATCTAAATTTTGACTTTACGAGTGTTGCAGCTGGAGGAACAAATTAGGAAATTGGAAGAACGATTAAATAAATTAAAATTGAATTGGATATTTTAGCAAAAAGGGCTGATAAAAAAGAAATAAAAAAAGACAACCTGAACAGGAAGGAATACTGAAATATTTGGAGAATATAGAAACAGAACGACAAAAAGAAAAGGGCCGACTTAAAAAAAATATGGAAAAACAAGACTGGCATCAGAAAATTTTGGCTAAGATTAAAATAATAACAGACAAAAAGAAAAACAATAACAGGACCGGCTCCTAAAAATGTTAGAAGATCAATATAATAGAAATCAAAAAGAAAAACCAAATAAAGACGCTTGAAGACAAAAAAAAAACAAGAACAGGACTGGCTTCGGACAATTTTAGAAGATCAAGGTAAAAAAAAACAAAAGGAGCTAAATCAAATGCAAATCTGGTTTTCAAAATTCATAGAAGTACAGCAGTCTAGATTACAACAGGTTATGGAAGAAGTGAGTAACGTGAAACGTGAGGTACGGGGAGAATTAAATAGGGTGCGGGGTTGATTTGATAATCCCGAAATTAAAATAGAAAGACAGCGACAAAAATATTGATGTGAAATTTAGCTTGTTAAAGAGGATATTGAAAGAAAGTTACAGATACTTGATAATAAATCCGACAAATTAAAAACTTGAGTTATTGCCAACTCTGTTGCAGTTTGGGGTTTTAAAATAAAGCCTTTAGCTTTTGGTGGACCTTCCTCTTGGACTACGCATCTCTGACAGTTTACAGCCACAGCAAATAGATGGAACGATGATGAAAAAGTAATATCATTAATAGTTATAATAGTAGGAAAAGCATTAGTATTTCTTTAAACCATACAGAATAATATTCAACAAAATTATCATAACCTTGTTTAAGCATCGGAGCTTCGATTTAAAGATAAATACGTTAAAGAAGTTTACCAGTCTCAAATTAAATTGAAAACGCAAAAATCTCAAAAATCTTTGCAAGGATTTTGGTTCTACATAAAACAAATTAATAATGTTGGCTGTTCCTGCAGTACCTGATGACATACAAAAGTGTATGGCAGTCTCTACTTTTTAGATGGTTTAAAAGATCCAAATCTTTAAGAAAACTTTAAAATGTGTCAATTTGGAAAAAACTGTGATGCTCTTGTGCGCGCATTGGAACTTGAAGAAATCTTTAACGTTCCAAAAACAAAAGTTAGGTCAGTTACCATAGAAACAGCAAAGTATTAACCAGTAAAACGCTTGCTATGAAGCTAAACTGGGGACTTTTTTACAGGATATAAAGAAAACATGCGCTAATAGATCTGAGTCAGCACACAGGAAACCTGAAATTCAGTGTTACCGTTGTCATAAAACCGGTCATAGACACAGAGATTGCAGAGTCAGAATGATAAAATCACCATCAAGAGATCAAAATTCAAGGTAGTCAACCAGATCCGTTACCGTTGCCACAAGACTGGTCATATACAGAGTTATTGCAGAGTTAGAAAACCGCCTTTGCCTACACTAGCCAGTGGTATCATGGAAAGTGGTTGCGTTGCGGATATCCGTAGTGGTTATGGCAAAGGTAGTGGATTTGATTGCGACCGTGAATCTAGAAATGAGAACTCAAAATGTTCCAATCCTGATTGCGTAAATATCAATTTTGCTCAAAGAAATAAATGTAGCAGACGTGTAGAAGCGAAACCAGCGAGAACCGGAGGTGGCGGTAAAGACAGAAGGGGTGGTAGTAGTCGCGATGGAGGCGGCTGTAGGGGTGGCGAGTATTTGCACGAGGGTAAAGTAACTGGAATTTCCGAACTACACTTAAAGATTATGACTTAGCTTGGTTGTATAACCCAACAAGTAAAAAAGGGAGTTATCCTAAAGACTGATCATGGTTATGTAGCTGATCGGGATTATCAGATTTAACAGGGGGGCAGTGTTATGGTGTTATGACAAATATAAATAGTTATTAGTAGCATTCTTAGATAGGGAAAGGTTCCATTATTTTAGAGGACGCAATATAAAGATTATTCTAGAAATATTTAAAAACGATTGCATAGGTATATAAGGCCGCGGCCAGCCGTAGTTAGTTAGTTACATAATAGCAGTAATAAAGTTAAGATCGGAAAGAGTTGTCAAGTAGAAAATAAACTGTTTTAAAGTTATACAAAGTGTTTCAATTGTCCGACCCACGTATGGAAATTTAGTAAATCGTAACAATACAGTTTTTTACATGATAAAAAAATATCGGCAGATATTTGTAGTAAAAATGTATGCAGTTTATTCCTTAAAAATGTTCTAAATTTGCTTGGCTTACAGCCAACTGAATTCAGTTTTAGCAAGACGACTGATCTGAATAACTTTCCTATATCGACTTGATTATTCAAAAGTAATGTCAATTTTAAATTTAAAAAACACGTCCATAAAGCTACAGATTCATCAATAGTTGTTAAAAAAATCATGGTAACAATATCCTTTTCTTAAATCTTCATTATGATTTCAGAGGCACTTAGACTAAATGTAATATATATATATATATATATATATATATATATATATATATATATATATATATATATATATATATATATATATATATATATATATATATATCTATTTTTTCCACGGTACATTAAAAACAATTACTGGATTTAATTGCTTAACGAACGTAAACGCTGAAATTTCTGAAGTAAAATGCACTTACCTAAAAAATAAATTTAAGGTTAATTATAAAAATAAATAGAAAATTATTATTAATTTGATTTATTTATTTAGCGAATTAATATTAGAGCAGGGTAATTTGCTATTTTTTTAGTTATCTCGAAATATTTTATGAAAAAGGCAAAATACAAATAATTTTTTGAAGTTAAGCAGATTTTTATTTTATTTACGTTTTCTAGTGACAAACCACCTTATTTTTCAGTACTAACGTCATATTTCTTATTTAAGATCAAACAAGCTATTTGTTTTTTAAAATACAAACGTTAAAAAACTGCTATTTTAATATTAAGAAACTGTATACGGCAGATTTAAAACGCTTTTTAAAGTCAAAACTGCAGTTACAATATATTTTTAAAGGCACGTAGGTGTGTTCTACATTATTATGGCGGATTCATGTATTAAAAAATCTTTTTTGAGTTTTTGTCAGGTGATCTGCAAGTTCATAAGGGTCAATAGATTCTGTTTAAAGACAGAATTTATACCCTGGGACCAAAATCGAAAAGGTCTCATCTGGTCAGCACCCAAAAGAAGATATTTTTGATGCAATATAAGTAATAAAGATTCTAATTTTTATTTAAGATCAAACAAGCTATTTGTTTTTTAAAATACAAACGTTAAAAAACTGCTATTTTAATATTAAGAAACTGTATACAGCAGATTTAAAACGATTTTTAAAGTCAAAACTGCAGTTACAATATATTTTTAAACGCACGTAGGTGTGTTCTACATTATTATGGCGGATTCATGTATTAAAAAATCTTCTTTGAGTTTGTGTCAGGTGATCTGCAAGTTCATAAGGGTCAATAGATTCTGTTTAAAGACAGAATTTATACCCTGGGACCAAGATCGAAAAGGTCTCATCTGGTCGGTACCCAAAAGAAGATTTTTTTTGATGCAATATAAGTAATAAAGATTCTAATTTTTGTAACACACAATACATTTCCGGTCGTACCAATAATGTTATACTTTTCTTAAGAACTCAATTTATACACAACCTAAAAGCAATTAAAATATTTTGGTATAAATATCAGGTACAAATTTCAGTAGATGCTAAAGTAAAGTCTATCGCCTACGGACATACATGTCTAGAAAACTCTACCGTCCCAAATGTTTTGTGATCAATTTAAAGGTAAATGTAAGTCGATTTTTTGATGTTTGTAGTTAACGTCTTTTGACACTAAGGCCTTGGTTTGTTATTACCACTTTTTTGTTTATATATCGTAATAGCCATACTTTTTATTGTAATAGAATAACCTATTAATGGAATGCCGTATAGTGCGTCTTTATCCGAGTTGCATACAAAAATATTAGCACATAACCGTTAGGTACGATAAAAAATTAAATGTAAACGATCACAGTAGGATGCATGACTAAATCAAGTATCGCTTCTGTCGTCACAATCCATCACTACTGACAAACCACAAACTGCATTCGCTGTAATCCACACAAATAAATAAAATACCTATGGTAATTTACTATAATAAAAATAACAGAAACGTGACTATAGGTAAGGTCAAGGCATATATACACGTGTTGTTTTAAATAACATAACAGGACTGATATGTGGATAGGATAAAACAAAAAGTAAAGGTAAATCTTCTCTTTACCATCACGGGGGACATGAAGTTAACCTTGAGGGTACCTATATATTTTACTGTTTCTTTGGTGCTTCTTGGATGGTTTGTGTGGGTACACAACCATCATTTATACCAGTTATATGGATTCTAAATTATAAAAATATTTATTTTAATATTAAGTAAAACTAATTTTGAACTTAATAAAAGGGCTACCCGAAAATATGTCATAAGAATAAAAGTTTAATTCAGATGTCTGTTTTAAAACGAAAACTGCCTTAAAAACCATAACTAACTATACTGTAGTGGGGATAAAAAGAATCATATAGTATGATAATTACCAACACCCGGTTCACACACAAAGCTGTACTAAGGAGTAGTAAATTACGATTACCAATTACTAGCATGTTTGTTAAAAGTCATTTAATTATCAATTAAAACTAAAAGCAATTAAATATTTTAGCAATTACTCTATTTAAATTACCACATGTATTAAACACTATACACAAAACAAATAAAATATGTATACTAATATGCATCATACGCGCACGTCACACTATTCAAACTGCTTTTTTAACAAGTTCAACATAAAATTTACTCTAAAATAAAAAAAATTATTCTACCCCAAATATCAACAGATTTTTCCACAAAAAAAAAGTATAAAAAAGGTGGCGGTAAGCATCAATCGAAAATACTAAATCGGAAGGAGGTGGCGTTCGCCGAATTCAAAGCGCCCCGCCGTGTTTCAAGATGCTCTTTCTGGTTGGCCAAAATTCCAGCAGTTTTTCTATAAAAAAAAGTAATTGAATTTTTCGCAGTAATTCAATTATTTATTAGGTAATTGAAATAATTTTTAAGTAATTAAATTACTTTATAAGTAATCGAATTATTTTCTAAGTAATTGAATTACTTGGGATTCGTGAAAATTAATTACCAATTACGATAACATTATCCAATTAAATAATAATCCAAATACAATTAACTTTTCCAGAAAGTTATTGAATTAAAGTAATCCAATTAATGAGAAGTAACTGAATACGATTTTTCACTTATTTTAATTCAATTACCGACAGCTCTGTTCACACAATGTCCATCCAGTAAAAGTACAAAATCCAAAAAAAACGATTATCAAATTTAAAAGCACGTTTGTAAATGGCTTTTTAACAAACAAAAATATTAACAGTGGGGTTAAAGATCAAGGCCATTAAACGCTCGAGCCTACCAAGCGAGCCAAGGGATGAGATCATTAATCGCCAATTAATACCCGAGTTACAATCATTTTTCTGCGATCGTTCTTTTATTAAACTTGGAAAATCATCATTTGTCTTCAATAGTTTTCGGGGATGTGTTTTGGTTTTAGGCAACCAACTTGACAAATGTTTTAATGGTTGTTATTCGAATTACAGTGTTATAAACAGATGCATGTTTGTTTTGTGTATATTTGGTTGCCTGCACTATTATTATAATCCTTATAAAAATACCCAAGTAAGGTAGGGTTAAAAAAGGATTTTAGTTTTTACAAGTTTATTATTTGGAAAAACATGCTTTTGAGTCTTTAGTAGTTGCAGCATTCTGTTCTGTTCTGTCCCTGGGTTACAATTATCTTATTGAGAAAATAAAAATAACAAAATATTTGTTGGCTATAAAATCTAATTTTGTTCTAAAATATATGAAATTTATAAAATAAATAAATTATTATCCTATTCATGATTATAGAGCATACAAACTTTTCAATTTTGTAAAAATATTCACAAATGTGTGCATTTTGTGAAATGTTCAGGAAGTAAAGAAGTATTATATATATATATATATATATATATATATATATATATATATATATATATATATATATATATATATATATTAATTTAACTTTCTGCCCTGGGAAAAAAAAATTTTTTTTTTTTCCTTTTTTTTTAAGGGCCCCAATATAAAAAAAATTTTCAATAAAAAATTTTAACTTTTTTTTAAAAAAATAAAAAATATATAAAAAATAAAAAAAAAATTTTTTAAATTTATAAGAAAATAATCAATTTTTTTTTTAATTTTAATTTATTTTTTTTTTAACTTTTAAACCCCAAAAAATTAAAAATGTTGGTATTAAGGGGAATTTTTTTTTTTAAAGTATGTTAAATTTACAGAAAATTTCCAACATGCACACTTTATACATATTTTTTCGACATAATAACAAAAAAAGAAAAAACCTACAAAGGAATTTTGTCCTGAAAACCCCCACTGCTATTGATTTGATATGTATTAACTTAACAGTATGTTTCAAGATGTTCTAGAAAACACCCCGGGTGTATAAAAATTAAAAAAAAATTTAAATTAAAAAATTTGAGTATAAGATGTAAAAAATAAATTGATTATGTTTTTATAAAGACTCTAGCCTTAAGAAAACTCACTTTGCACGTAAGTTTTATTTTATTTTTCATATATTTTTTTTTTTTTTAAAACAATAAGTTGCATTTGGGGATTAATTTTTGTTGTAAAAATTTTTTTTTTAATTTATTGAAAAAAAAAATAAAATTTTCCAAAAGCTGGGTTTTAAAAAATTTTTTTCATGGAGAATCCCCCAAAAATTTTTAACTTTTTATTAATATTAAGATATTTATTTTTTTATATATATATATATATATATATATATATATATATATATATATATATATATACATCAAAAGTCATTATTTATATTTAAAAAAATGGAAAAATCAATTAACGTGTCCCAGGTCTATTAATATGGGTTGAGTATCGGCGGACTATAGTTGTTTTGGGTGTGGCTTTAGTTATAGCACAAATTAAAACCAAGCAAAGCTGTCGGTAATTGAATTAAAATAATTGAAAAATCGTATTTAATTACTTCTAAGTAGTTAAGTTACTTTAATTCAATTACTTTCCGAAAAAGGTTTTTGTATTTGGATAACAAATTAATAGAATAATGTAATCGTAATTGGTAATTGGATTACTTGGGATTTTCACGAATCCCAAGTAATTCAATTACTTGGGATTCGTGTAAAAAAATCGATTACGCCGTGTCCGCGTCGATTTAGTATTTTGGATTGATGCTTACCGCCACCGTTTTTATACTTTTTTTGTGAAAAAATATGTTATTGTTTGGAAAAGGATAAAAAGAAATTTTTATTTTAGTTATTTAATGTTGAACTTGCCGAGAAAGCAGTTCGAATAGTGTGGCGTGCGGGCATGAAGCATATTAGTATAAATATTTTATTTGTTTAGTGTATCGTGTTTAACATAATATGTGGTAATTTAAATACAGTAATTGCTAAAATATTTAATTTCATCATATTACTTTTAACAAACATGCTAGTAATTGGTAATCTTAATTTACTACTGCCTAGAAGAGTAATTGGTGATTGTAATTGAATTACTTTTTAAAAGTAATTGCGACAGCTCTAAAGCCAAGTTAGCCTTTCCAATATTAATATGGAGTAAAGTACATAGATATTTAAAACCTGATAACGGGTAAACCTTATTGAACTGGATGAGCAATATAGTGGGAAAAAAAATTTAAAAATATATTTCTCTTTACCTCCACTGGTGAAATAATTCTCTACATCTTTCTACTAACCTTACTGTAGTCGGTTAAAAGTATGGGAACTATAAAGCTCTAACAGATCGACATGCGGATACAACAAAATTTTAAGTTGCGTGGAACTGAAATTGTCCGACATCACCTAAATAGCATTAAAAATGCCGAATTCGACCCTGGCTAAACGTCTAAAAAAATTCAGCAAGGAATACAAATGACAAACGGATATACTTCCGGAATCATATGACATTCATCGTTATCCGTAAATATTTATATTACAACATGTAGGTACTAAGAAGTATTCATGAGAAAAAATGAGTAGGTAGAAGTGTGGTTAGATCGAGAAGCTTATTAACTGTAAATAAAATATTACGAATTTTGATGTCACAAGAGATGATTTTATTAGGTTTGCTGGTAATTTATAAATGGGCATTTTTCTACCCATATAAACAGCGACTTTTAAGAATGATGACTGTATAATTTTCATTTTGAATATTTTACCTCTTGGCTAGGGTGTACTGTAAAAAATGTATACATTAAAAGAAATCTTTTTTTCAGAAAATAGGTTTATATTATAATATGTATTTTTATTATAATCTGTAGGGAATATACATTTTAAAAGTTTTACCAATAATTGCGGACAATAAATACATTTTATAAAACAGAAGCGATTGAAATAGAGAATTATGTATTTTACATGTTTCTAAGCATATGGTTTATCGGGTAACTGCATTATTTGGGCTCCACCTATTTTTGGCCACAAAAAATCGATTGTTATTTTGTTTTATTTTACGGCGGATTTACGAATCTTTTAAGAAAAATTCTTAAAAAAATTTTTTCGGTGTTGATTTTTATTTTAAAAATACAAAAAATGGGTATTTTTCAAGTTTTTCGTTAATAAAATGCATTCATTTAGGTTTAGCAACTTCTAGTAATTTGTTTCATATTTTCCGTGGAAAGACAAATTATTTAATTTTTTTTTTCAAAAATATAAATTTTTAGATTTTTCTATTTTTTTTTTCAAAAAAAAAATGTATGTTGAAGAATTGTTATTATTGTTTTTTTTTAATTGTTCTATTTTCGATGAACTTTAAAAATAAAAATATTAAACAACTCGGAAAAAGTTAATTATGCTGATTTTACATCCCAAAAAGTGAAGCCTCGATCCTACACAAGTACCGTTTATCATTATAAAGAACTAGAAATTTTGAATAATAAAGAGGTGCGTCTAGCTTAGCCCCTTTATCTGTTGCGTTATTTCTCCAATGAAATATATAGCACCTTTCATAAAAAACATTATTTAAAAGTGTTTATTTCTTGTAATGAAATATAGTCCAGTTTTGCTGCTGTGGTTTTTAAAACATATGAGTATTGCGACCCAGTATCGATTATAAAAATCACTCCACAAGTTCTGTTTATTGCTGCTAAGATAAATTCAAATACTCGGTAGAAAATGTGATTAGAAGGTGCTTTGCCTTTAGAAATTTTAAGTGTAGTTTTTTATCATCAAAGCACATTAAATCGACTAATGGCCACTGTAATCAGTAAATTTTAGTTTTGCAGCTGATGAAAATTAACTCGTCAAAAGATTAAACTTATAATTGGCCAATAACCGGTGTTTAATGTAAACTACATTTTAACAGATTAGTTTAATCTATAATATAGAGAGATTTTTTAAAACGTCTTACGCCCTTACAGCGGTATGTGTTATAAACAATCGGGTAAGCTTGGGACTGGGTATTAATTTATAAATATTTTTTTAATTAAAAAAGTGCATTTTTATTTTACCTTTATACAAAGTCTTACACCGGTTGAAAGTTCCAAAGTTTTCTTTTTAAACTGGCACTGGGAAATGGCATTTTAGGATGGCTGATAACCGCTGCTGGTTTTTTTTTGTTATACCAATACCTATTATACCTTGATTAAACCAGGATTCATTTGCTTTATCAAACTTTTATAAGGTAAATAATAATTTTATTTATTTTTAATAAATAAGTAAACAAACACTTTAAATTGCTGACTCAGCTATTTTAGTTCTATAGTAAGTGCCTCAAAAAAAAGTAAAACCAATTAAAAAACCCATTAAATCATTTTTAGAATCCTTTAACACAGGTTTTATTGTTCCTTTTTCCTTAAAAACTTTAAAAAGTTCGGGACGCGTAAATTGATGATGACTTCCCATAGTTACTAAGAGTTATTTACAAGGAGACGTTTGTCGAATTTTACCTTTTTTAAAATATTGTTTTTAAAAATTTAAAATATTATGAGACTATTGATAAAAAAGATAATACTATTAAAAGGTTTTTTAGAAGTAGTAGTGATCCATAACATTTTTAAGTATATACCCCCGTTCCGCGTGATGGTTGGTCGGCGAGGCATATAGCCATCCCCGTCAACCAATCAGCACGCGGAGCGAAAGAGAAAGGTTATTCATCTATTCTTATTTCTCTCTCACATGCTTGTTTGCACGGCCAAACGGCAAGGCTGCCTCTATAGGTATATTTCCGAAGGTTTTGACCAATATTTAGATTGTGTCTTGTTGATGTCAAACTTTCACTGATTGTTAATTATATAAGTGTGCTTTAATCAAGAAAACAGGGATTTTTATACAGTAACAGTTGGACATGCAGTTTTTTATTTTTGGAAAAATTTCAATGCGATATAATATAAAAAATGTTCTCTTTAAAACATATATAAATTTAGTTTAGTTGATTTTTTTTGTAGACAGCCGAGGTGTTTTAAAAACATTAAAACTGCTATTTTGTAACTTGTTTTTAATATTTAATAACTATTGTAATTACTACATTCTTCGTAAAGCCATTGGTAATAAAATTTAAACCATTTATATTTAATAATAATAAAGATATATGTAAATCTTATTTAACCGTCTTAAAACTCTAAACAAAACTAGGTCTTTGAAAATATGTGAGATTAATTCTAATTGCGTAACTCACGAACAAGATATTCTACAAAAAGCCTATACAGGTACTACATTCCAATCATAATTTTTGATTTTATTTAAGTCTCGCCCATTTAATTGTTAAATTATTGTTCTTTTGCTAATGGCTCAAGGCTAATGGATTTAATATTACAAAAAAAAATCCTTAATCATATTTTAACTATAGGGTTACATAAGGAGGATTTAAAAATAATTATTTAATTATTGTTTTTTATTTAAACCAACTCCTTCAATAAGCCCTATTTTAAAAATTACTTACACCTGATAAAGTTTAAACAACTTTAAAAAAGTATAATAACTTTAATTCATTTTAGCTTCTTAAATACATATATAATGAACTTGCCTAATATGAAAAACAAAGCATTTAAAAATATATTTAAAATATGGCATATGTATACCTTATCTTTAAGCTAAAGACGAAAAATGGATAAGCTAGGAAAAAAAAAAAAAATATACTTTATTATAAAAATGAAATAATCAAATATCACAAGAAATAAAAAATATTTTAATTATGAAGTAAATTAGAAGCACTTAAAGATAAAAATTATGGAGGGATTATAATGTGACTACTAAAACAAAAAGTTAACTAAATTGGAGTTTTGTTCCCTTACTTTTTTTAAGCATTCTCTGGACCAAAGCCACCATTTTCTTGCATTTATTTCTATATGTTTTTTCTTTATCGGCAAAAAGAATTATTGAAAATACAGTTAAAATATCGTTACATTATTTAATTGGATAGTTTTACAGGTATTAATATTTTATAGAAAAAATAAATAAAGGAATACTTTTAACAAAAACAATAGCAAAAAAGTTAGATAAATTACAAGATAAACAGTGCTGCAAACAAAAATATTTTTATTTCTAGTGAAAAAGACAAGTCCCAAAAAAATTACCCGGCAATAACTCCTTATCAGATTTTACCAAAAAAGTGCTATCGAGCTCAAATATGCTATTATTACTGCTCGCAGAAATATAATTGTGTCTAACTGCCGTTATATTAAAAGATACAGTATTGACCGATTTAGTTTGGTGGCAATGGTTCAAAGCTTCTAAAAGACAAGGTTTAATTTAGAGGTTATTAAAGCCATAGAGGTAAGGAAATAATTAAAAAAAGGGGTGTAATAAGCCTTTAGCAGATTGTAAATCCTAATGCAATTATAATACAGGAAAATAGAATAACACAATTTTGATAATAATATTTGCAAAAGAACATGCCCAAGCAGTTATTCACAACACTTGGTCAAGTTTAAAGGTTACTAGGTAAACATGACATAAGCACACCTAGAATTACATTCCAACTTTAGACATCATATAATTATGTTATAACTTTTATCTCATTTGTTCTTCCTCATTACAGCCTGATTATGTTCTAAAGTAACAGGTAAATAAAGATCCCTAAGAATAAAATTCGGATATTTGTCATAAGAAAATACCTCCTAAGTTTTGTTACTTTTTACTTACACCACCACATTTCCTAATTTAGTTATTTTTATTAAACAAGAAGTAAATAGAGACATATTAGCGACTTATGCTCATATTAAAAAAATGTAAATAGCCACTTAGTATTTTTTTTAAATAGAAGCTTAAAAAATACTTATAAAAATAATATAATATAGAGGATCGGATTTGGAAGCTGCAGAGATCTTGCTATAGCGGCAGGTATTTTTTCAAAAGAGTTAATTCCGACGGGATTTCTGGTACATTTACCCTTCGCGTATTTTAGAAAAAGTTACCGATGTCCTACATTTGCTGGACGAAGAGCCATATACTTTTGATAATAATCCAAATAAATTTGTTTAAAGATAGTGAAATTTCGTTATACCTTGGATTTAGTATCTCGTATGTAAATCATCAATGAAGTGCCGATATCTTCCAAGTCGTCAAGAATTAACTAACAAAGCTCCTTCCTGCGACAGGCACCAAAAATTCATTTTTGCACAGTTCAGAAACTGGTCAATTTGCACTTTGCTCAAAATCTTTGATTTGGTATCCCTCTCCATGACGCTTTAAATGAGCGATAAGCTTAAAAAATCTACTGATATCCAGGTCATTGTTTATGCGTAGCATAGCTTTGATCATTGAGTAAGTCGACCATAACGACAATGCTTTCCAAATCCTCGCTTTTTCTCAAAATACGCCAGGTATATTTTCCAGCAACACCTTTCTCCTTACACCAATTCATAATCTTATTGTAGGCAATATTATATTGTATACGAGATTCCCTGGGCGTAAATCCAGCGATACTCTACTGGCCGCTTCATCTATCTCTTTAAATGGATCGATGCAACCAATACCTTCTCCTACATTTTCTTCCATTTAAAGTTAGTTTTAAGTACAAATTAAAACGAGCTTAAACTGACACGATGTATCAAATTGGAAGTAAACATGCCGTTACCAACCAGCATCAACAAGGGTTGTTAGAATTCATTAATAAATGCCAACTTCAATAATTTTTATATACGATGAAATGTAAAACTATGTCTTCCAATTTTTGAATAATATAATTTTTAACTGCATTATAGCGTGTGTATGATATTTGTGTTAAAAGTACGTTTTAAGGGACTCATGTGAGTTGCAGAATGAGCGAAGCGAAACTTTCACATTCGTGCCTTAACAATTGTACTTTTAACACTAATATCATAAATAACTATTAACTTAATAAACTTAACAGAACATTGACTTTTTGTGTTTAGAAATTTTAGGCCTGTGTTGTTATTTTTTTTACGTTTTAATTAAAATCGCAAATATATTGTATGAATTAATTAATCCTATCATTACCAAAAATGAATATGAAATCATTTTTATTGAAACGCATCTAAAAGTAAAAACGCTTTTAAAAACGAATCAATAAATAAGGTATTCCATTGAAAAGATGTTAATTTTAGATCAAATCTCTTCTAATTTAATTTAAATCATTTTCGGAAGTACTTTTTAGGATTATACAGGAAAAAAACTTATATTTTTCACTTTTTTATATAGGGAATGTCTCAAATATGGTTCTCTTCATTCCACGTTTAATTAATATGCCAGTACCGCTCAATGGTTTTCGTTTTGAAAAAAAAAGATTTGGTAACGAGACACACTAGTGTTAACAATAAAAAAGTTACAAAATACTATTTGCCTGCCTAACTTTAGTTTACAAAAGAAACCAAACAAAAAATGTGAACAAAAAAATACCAGACGAATTTTACTATATTTTGATCTACTTAGAGACCGAAAATGGCACTGACTTTAATTTCTGCCGTAACCACTACTCATAAATATAAAAAATACCTTACTATTTGAGGAAACCTAGAGAGCTTTAGGATGGCCTATTTACATTAAAACACAACAATAATGTTTATTATGCTTTCATTAAACGTGCCACTTAGACTATCTAATCTTATTCTTTCGTTCCTTATTTTCAGGTGTAATCAAGCGAAGCTGATTCACTATTCTTAGTCTTCACCTAAAGCCTAAGGCTACTAAACTAAGAGAGCCACGAAGTTTTCTTCACCTATTTGAACCCTCAAGATTAAATTAAAGATAAACGAAGATGGTTAAACATATCGGTGACTGTATTACCAGATAATGCTCAGTCATCGTTTAAGTCATGAGATAACGAACCAAAGATGACCGACGGATAATGATTTTGACCTAATTTTTTTAACGGTAAGTGCCAGGTTGTTTTTATAAAATTCTTTATACAGTTAACCCCATATGTTGTAACTTGGCCGACTTTATTTTTTCTTTAAATACTACATATACTAAAACGTTTTATTTTCCTAAACAATGTGTAATTGCCACCAAATTATTTTTTATTGAATACATTTATAGTATGTGTCAAAGTATATCGTTATGGCTTTTGACGGACCATACCCCAATAAGCCTTTAACGATTTTATTACCAATTGTTATTGAGTAAACCTATTTGTTCATAAGGGCAGGGGTGGGCCAGGTATTTCTTGAGTATTAACCATTAGGCATATAAATATTTTGGCTAATATTTTAGTGGCAGTGTTGAATAACCGTTTTTACTGTAAGAAAATATAACTATGTCGCGTCGAAATCTTTTGTCATTAGATGCAAAGCAGGTTGTGAAAAATGTGTATAAAACTTTAATCAGTAGAGGTCTAATTAAACAAGAAGCTTTAAAAGAAACCTGTCTACTTACAAAACCTCCAATATCATCGATAAGGGATATTATTATTAGTGAAGAATTGAACAAAAGAAAAAAACGTAGTGATTTTCAATTTCACCGTATAGGCAAGAGTGATCAGGACCTAATAAGAAGAAAAATATATTGTCTGTCTAAGCTAGACAAAGACAAAACCAATATGAATATTAGCCGTGCCACACTCCATAGAGTTGTTTGTAAAATGGGATTTAAAAAACGCAAAATAGACAAAAGACAAATAGTAATAAAATCGACAATTCGCCCTTTTTGGGGTTTA
>JAHBCN010003467.1:0-74639 GCA_019359885.1 Listronotus oregonensis | reverse complement strand
AATTATTTTATTATATTTAAAATTAATTATATATATATATATATATATATATATATATATATATATATATATATATATATATATATATATATATATATATATATATTTATATATATATATATATATATATATTATATACGGGGTTGATTGGTAAGTAGACGCGAAAAATGAAGACCCGAATTCTTTTTTTAATTTTGAATCAAAAACCCAAAGAATACTTTTTTTTGCAAATTTTTCTTTTTTTTTCCCCAAGATATTTTACTACAAAGTTTTCCCAAAAAAAATTTTTTTAAATCACATTGTGGGTGTAGCTAATTTAAATTTTGGGTTTTTCAAACTATTACGCCATATAAAATTTTCCAATTTTGCCCCTTTTGTCGGTTAGAAATTTGTCAATTTTGTTTTTGGGAAAAAAATCACAACACACATATGCAATATTACCGTATTCATCGTTAGTGAACTCCATTTTCTTGTGATTTTTTCAATTAAAGATTGACAAGTGTTTTTGACAAGTGTTTAACGTTTAACAAAGGTCAAACTTGATTTCATATTTCATAGTTTGAAGGCGGCTACTAAGGAAAATTTGCAAAAAAAGTATTCTTGGTTTTCGATTTAGAATTAAAAAATGAATTCGTGTCTTCATTTTTCGCCTCTACTTACCAATCACCCTGTATACATATATATATATATATATATATATATATATATATATATATATATATATATATATATATATATATATATATATATATATATATATATATATATATATATATATATATATATATATATATATATATATATATATATATATATTTAAAAAAAATTTTATGAAAAAATTTTTTCGGGTTTAAGAAAAAATTTTTTGGGGTAACCCAAATTTTTAAAAAATCTCCCAGACCGACTGTCAACTTCAACGTTTATTTCTATTTGAATAATGTATTTTTCCCTTAATAAATAAAAACACATAAAAGAGATAACAAACCAAGCACAAAAAAAAGTCTAAACCTTGTTAAAACATAAAAAATGGTCGAACTGCAATCAAAAATTTTGTTAAAGTTTTTCTTTTTAAAAATTTTAAAAATTTTCCTTTTTATAAACCCCGACGTCTTGGTGTAAAATCTAATGCATCTAGAACACATTTTAAAACGTCAAATTTGATATTTTAAACACAAGCTTCATTTTTTAATCTAAAAAAATGCATTATAGTAATATAAATTATAGTTTTGAAAAAAGTAAAAAAACACGTTTTTGTAGCAAATCGGAAAAAAGTAGAAAAACATTTTTAATAATTTAATTATATCAAAAAAACGTTGGGGAATTTTTAAAAATTTTAGTAAAAAGCCCCCCACGCTTTTTTACTATAATTGAATTATTAAAAATTATTTAATTATTTTTTTGAAAACTATAATTTATTTTATTATTTTTTAGTCTCAAAAAACATCAAAAGTAATCTTAATCAATGGTCTCAATTATGGCGAATGCGCAAGAATTGTCATTTTTTTTTTAAAAAGACATTTATATTTATTTTTAGCCCGTTGATCCTGGTCAGAATAGTTAAGATTATTGTATTTTTCATCGACCCTTAGCCCCTGTGCAAATTTTTAGTTAATCAGACTTCTTAAAACTGGTGAAAATTAAGTTAAAAGATTCCATTTCATAAATACATAAGGTGAAGCACATAAGCGCGATAAAAAGACGGTGATCCACCCTCCTCTATCACCCCCGTATATACCGATTTTATGAATTTTAGTCTTAAGATCCAATTATCGATTTTTAACGATTATAAATGTACGGTGTTTTCTTGTTTCGTACATTCAAGTTTCGTACACTTCAAAAATTTACCTGAAATATTCTCGTTTCGTACACTAAATTATTTAATCAATTTTATTCTTTTTCGTACACCGACCATTGTGACAAACCAAATAACCAGTCAAATAAATGAATCTAGTCAAAAAGTGTGTTTTCTGCGAAAAATATTTGGAAGGTTTTGAAAAATATGAGCAATAGCTCACTCAACGCAAAATGAAACGAAAAAGGTTTTTTGGGGTTTTTTTTTCCCAATAAAATTGCAATTTTTTTTAAAAAAAAAACGAAATAAAAATATTTAATTTTTGATGATAACTCAAAAACCATAAGAGATACAAAATTTTTTAAAAAAATCCTTAAAAAAGGGGAAAATTTTTCCAAAAAAAATCAAACCCGGGGTTCTTCTCAATGAAAAAAAGTTTAAACAATTTTTTAATTCAATTTTTAAAAAATTTTTGAAAAATTAACTTTATTAAATTTTTTAAAGGGAATAAATTTTTAATATTCTGAAAAACCATAATTTTTAAAAAAATTTCAATTAATATTTAATACCCTAAAAAAATATTTATTGTGACGTATTCGGTTTTAACATCGAGCGCGCAACCAAAAATGTCGCACAGAGGCCCATTTTCAGCGTTAAATTAAAATTATAAATCATGGAGATAGAACTCCGGGAATTGAGAGATTTTTTATCGGAAATTTCCTCCTCTTTAATGATCTTTTTTGCAATTTCTCTTATGGTTTTTGAGTTAACAAAAATCAAAATGGCATTTTTTATTTCATTTTTTGTTAATGACAACTGCCATTTTTATTGGCAGAAAAGATCCTCAAAATGCCTTTCTTAGATTTGCATTCCGCGTCAAATGAGCATCGCTCATATTTTTCGAAGCCTTCTATCTATTTTCGTAGGAAACACACTTCTCGAGTAGACTAATTTATTTGACTGGTTATTTGGGTCGTCACAATGGTCGGTGTACGAAACGAGAATATTTCAGGTAATTTTTTAGAGGTGTACGATACGCAAGTGTACGAAACAAGAATAAATCAAATGTATATATGGAAGTCCTAACATCTCAATATCTCAAATTCAAGGCAAATTAAAAATATAAAGTCAGTAAAAAAAGGAAAATAATTTAATATCTATCTATGTTAAGAAAATTGGTACGTTAAAAGACTATTGCATCAAATCCGAGAACGGTTGTTAATTAAATGAGGCACCCAATATACAGGGTGTCCCAAAAGGTGTGGTCCAAAGTTTGGAATCATGTAGATTGGGGCAAAATAAGGTCAGAATTCATATAACTTTTTTTTAAGCCCCTTCTTTACCCCCTATTAGTTTAAATAACAATTGAAAATCGATTTTTTTTTTTAAAAACTTTTTTAAAGGCTTGCACGCAATTTTTTTTTGTTGATTAATTTTAGCTAATAACTGTCTTGCTTTAACTGCTATAAAAATTCCCCCCAAACCTCAAAGATAGGTCCGGACTACAAAAAAAATTTAAAATTTTTGATGTTGCCATATTTAAATTTCCTTTTTGGTAGATTCCCCAGTTTTTTGGAAAAAAAGGATACTTTTTTTTTTTGATAGGGGTAGGGGGGTTTTTTTCATTTAAAATCATTAAGGTTGGGGTTTAATAAGGTGTACTTAAGGACTTCCTATGAATCTTATGTTTTTACCAAATCAATTTTTAAAATTATAAATTAAAAGTTAAAAAAATTTAATTTATAAAAAAAAAAAAAAATAAAAAAAGAAAGTGAAACTTTATGATTATTAGTAGAATAACAAAAAAAAAGCTATGCAAAACTTTTTAATAAGGGGTGTGTTCAAAGTGAGCACCCCACAGTGCATTTTTTAATTTTTAAGACATTTTTTGAACCGAAACAACATGTTAGGATAATTCCTTGTATTTAGAAGATTTATTAAAAAAAATTATGTTTCATTGCTCTGCAATAAGGAATAATCCCAACATGTTGTTTCGGTTAAAGAGCATCCTTATAAATTAAGAAATGTTTTATTTTTTTCACTTTGCCAAGGTTTTTTTTTTTTATTTTACTAATAATCATAAAGTTTCACTTTCTTATGGTTTTATTGTTTTTTTTTTTTTTTTGTTAAAAAAATTAATTTTTTTTTCTTTTAATTCATAATTTATGTCATTTAAGTGAAAAATAGTTACCGAAAAACGTTATCCCCTGTAGGCTTGCAATCGGAAACAACATCGCATCGATATACCGAATTTGGAAGAAGCTAAATAAAATATAATATTTTTAATGCGGCTATACGAAAATTGTGGTGTGGGAGTTTGTTAGTCTCCGCTCACCGTCTCCACGTCCTTTGGCCCGATCCCTAAGGTGTAGCGTAAATGCACTCTTAATTTTTACTTTATTTCGAGGTAAAGTTGTAAAATTACAGCGTTCTTATCCTACTTTTACAATAGCTAATAAAATCGGAACACAATAATTAATCAAGCTGTATACATCTAGCATGCATATTTATTTATTTAGTATCCATAAAATTGATTTATATAAATTGAAAAGTTGACTTGGAAATCATTAGTAGCAGTAAACCTTGTATTATTGTTCGTATACATATTTTCAAGCTTAAGCTGCCTAGCAGTATTACTACTTCTTTAATAAACTTGGCTATGAATAAATAAATAATCCATAAATTTAACTGTAAATTTTATTAAACAACTTTTATAGTCAAATAATCGCGTATTGCTTATCGTGTTTATAATAATTTAGAATGTACAGGATGACGTCTTTTTAAAATATTTTTATGGTATTGGGAAAACTACAAGACATAGAGCACATTTGATGGCAGGTGAGTTCAATTTTCGAAACAACTGCGACGGTAAAGAAAGATAGCGGCCAACTTGATTCGTATCGGAGATACAAGGCGTTTTTCAAATTTTGCCAATTTTAGTACACCTGTTCTGTATCATCCCACTTCTTAGAAAATATATAAAAAATGGTAAGATTATTAAGCATATTTATGTAGAATTTTTTCAGTGGCGTGCTTAATTATTTTTTAACAGTTACGGTTCTAAAGATGTTACGCAAAGTTTCCTTTTTTTAAATAGGACACCCTGTACACTATTTGACTACTTGTTTCCCGATAAAATAATATATTTACTGATAGCACACACTTTATCGATGGCTTATTATGAAAACCTTTTATGGCACAAAATATAAATGTTACAGGAGACACAAAAAACTGATTTTCTGCCCTATTTCGCCTAGAACGATTTTATTTTTTTACATGTTTTGGATTTGAACTAGCACCCACGAAATGAGAAAATTGAGAAAACACACTGTGAACATTTAAAACATGCAGCCAATCTTCCTTGGATATACAAGGTCTTCACACTAAATCCAGGGACCTTGGGAGCAGCTGATATACGTGGTTCCTAGTGTTGTCTGTAGAGAGCAGCACTGTGCGGATGAATTTTTTGTAACAACTGCTATATATAGTACACGTAATTTTCTATCTAAAACCACCATAATGTCATTTTAAAAAAATGGAAATACGAGGTTTTCATACTAAGCCATCGTTATATTTATTTTTAAAGAAAATGGTTGTTTTAGAAAATTAAAAAAACCTCATAGGATTTAAATTTTGCAGGCTTTGTATAAAATTAAGTATCTAAACAAAAAATATTATTTTAAATTATCAGCTACAAGACGGCTAAGAAACAAATGATCGCTGCTATATTTGTGTATAATATTTAAGCAAGAAATAAAAATTAGATACTACCAAGTTTTCGTGTACTTAAATTTTGTTTTAAATGAAATGGATTTTGAAAACTTTGGAACATATAAATTGTTTAAATATTTTGTGCGGGAAAAAAGTGCAAATGTATTTTGTTTTTTATAGTATTTCTATTGATATTCAAAAAGACTAGATGAAAACCTACTTGCACATGGATCGTTTAAAAAATAATAAAACTAAATAAATAAATGATAAAACAATAACAAAAATTATTACAAATATTTAAAAAATAACATGAAATAATAAAATCGTATACAAGGAGTGCAAAATTTATGCTATGTTCAGGGGTTTTGATGTTTTTTTTTTCATAAATTTCGTTTTTTTTTATAAATAAACTACTTTTTTGAGATGAAATCAAAAGTGTGTTGTATCAATATTAGGGCAATTTTAAAACGAATGGTAAAATAATATACAGAGTGTCACAAAAAAAAAAGCAATTTTGCATTATATCTATCATATATTAAAACTGTAATCGGTAAAAAAATAAGCACGCCACTGGATTCTACGTAAAATTCTACACAGACTTGCTTTTCACTTTTTTTTTTTCTATCTTTGCTAACAACAAAAATACGAAAATGTGCTGAAATCGTCAAAATTTAAAAACAACTCCGTACCGCCAAAACGAATCAAGTTAGCCGCGATCTGTTTAAACTGTTGCAGTTGTTTCGAAAATAGAAGTCGAGATTGTGCCACAGATTTACTGTAGTTTTCCTAATACTGTGTAAATACATTGAAAAGGCGCCACCCTGTACCCGTCAAAATGTGTTCCCCTGCCACAAAATAAAAATACACATAATTTGTCAAAGACTAACAAGTGATTGGATAGTTTAAGAATTTAAATATAAAAAAAACAGTTAGCAGCAATTTTAATGAAATATCTGTCATATGCTTTGTCATTGAAGCAAGAAAATACTGTTGAGGTAGTTTTAGGTGTCTTAAAGGCCATAATATCGTCTAGTATACTCCACAAAGGCCTATGTAAAGCTAAGAAGTATTATTGGACTTTTTTAATTTAAAAATGACGTTAGCAAAAATGAATAAAGAAAAGGTCTCTCCATTGGTCATTTACGTTTGTTACTAGGGTTACTGAATTTTTGAACCAATGTGATACACTTTGATATTTTTTTTTTGCTTTCGTCCTCTCCAAGTAAAATAGCCCGATCATAGGTAGGATCTTTAAGATATCAACCCCAAAAATAAATACAAGGTCAGCAAAAACAGTTATTATTATGTATTGAAGTTTTAATTCAACGCAAATAATAGGTATAGGTACTTAGTTACGTATCATAGAGACAACAAGAACAGTGTGTTGGATATACACTGTATTAAGAATAATATTATGGCCAGATCTTAGTCTACTACTGTGATCAAAAACTAAGGTAAATTTTGTTATGAAATAAAAAATCTTAATTTATTCTTCCAAATTTATTTCGTCCCCTTCAAAATAATCCCCCTTCGATAAAATACACTTGTGCCAACGTTTCTTCCAGTCCTCCATGCATGCCAAATAGTCATCTTCAGGTATGGCCTTCAATGCACGTAGCGATTCATGTTGAATCTCTTCAATTGACTCACAATGGTGTCCTCGAAGTGGTCTTTTTAGTTTTGGGAAGAGCCAGAAGTCACACGAAGCTATATCAGGCGAAAACGGCGGCTGAGCAACGATATGAGTAGAATTTTTGGCCAAAAAGTCTCGAATAACCAATGCGGTGTGAGAGTGCATTATCGTGATGTAAAAACCAAGAGTTGTCTTGTCACAATTCCGGCCGTTTCTTGCGAATAGCCTCACGCAAACGATGCGTAACATTTAAATAATACCTCGTATTCACTGTTTGGCCGGGTGGAAGGAATTCATAGTGCACTGCACATGATAATTGAAAAAAAAGTCAACATGACCTTGATTTTTGAACGATTTTGCATTGATTTTCGTGGCCCTCGTTCACCTTTTGCACGGTATTCACTCGAGTGGTCGATTGTTTCCGGGTCGTTTGCATAGATCCAAGTCTCATCACCAATAATAATGCGTTTTATAACATCCTGATAGTTGGCAAGCATCTCTGTACAGACTTCTCTGCGTCGTTATTTTTCCATGAAATAGAGAAATTTTGGCACCAAACGTGATTTCACTTTTCTGAGACCCAAATGATCCTTCAAAATCGCTTGAATCGATCCATATGATATATTTACCATATTCACAAGGTCTCTAATAGATAATCGTCGATTTTCAAGCACTAAATCCTTTACTTTCTTGATGTGTTGCTCGTCAATTAATGTTGATGGTCGTCCAGAGCGTTTCAAATCAGCAACATGTTCTCGTCCTTCTTTGAAGTCCTTATATCACTTATACACATTTATTTGCGACATGGTATCATCGCCGAATGCCTTTTGTAGCATTTTGAACATTTTGGCACAAGAAATTTTATTCCGCAGGCAAAATTTATTCGCACTTCGTTGTTCAACAAAATCAGACATTGTAAAAATCGCCAAATCAATTTTTTTTTACAAAACCGAGCGTAAACTAAATACTAATGATATTAGAGACGTCAAATTTTTACCAAATGTTACCAACTTAAAAATAAAACAATTTGCCGGAATCGGCATGCGCGGGAAGTTTAAATGAAATATTCACTTTAGTTTTTGATCATAGTAGTAATTTTAGATCTTAGAACTTTAAAAGGCCGAGATTTTTAGATAGGACCTGGACCTTAATTTAAATTAGTGTTTTTGGTGGGATCTCCCCTTTTTTTCCGAGTTCAATAAATTGAATAAAATCCTGCCTGCATTTTAAATTTTAAAACAATTTCAGAAGTTCAAGGTTTAATCAGATTGCAAACTTCTAAAACACCACCTAAATATACGATATTATCGCCCCTGCTTTCAGGAGGTACCGAGTAAAAATGTGAGTTTTTCAGAATTTTTTCCTTTACTTCTGTCTTTAAACCTACTTAGGTACTAAATGCTAAGTTTCTACTCCATCGGAAAATGCCCCATAATTTTGATGAGTCAATGAGTGAATTAGTAGTTAAAATAGGCGATTTTTAAGATCAAATGTCTCAGAGACCCCTTGGCATCACTTTCCAATATTTTTCACAGGCAATAAAATACTTATGTCAATTTACACACCAAATTTCATACATTTACGAGAAGCGATAACAAAGTTATGATAGGGGGAAAAAGCAGGTGTGACGGAATGTGTATATTACACATTGCGTCAGGCCGGATCTAGGATGACATTTTACCGTGCGCTCGGATTGTAGTACACTTATCGAAAATAAAATACGTTTAAAAGTGGTTTAATAGGGAGAATAAGAAACATATACAGATCGAAAATGAAAATGCAGCCTTTACTAGTTTCAAATATTTATGTAAATACATAATTTTACTTTACCACATATAACACATAAGTCTGGCTTAAAACAGTAGTTTTTTCTACATTAAAAACCAACTGATTTTTTTACAAGGGTGAACTAAATAAACACACTAATAACCACGATAACAAAACTACCTGGCCAAGTGAGAAATATAAAACTTAATATTCTTATGCGTGATTGCTTTAAACGGTCCCCCGTATTTACACATGCACATTTACTTTTACTAGTACCGATATCAGTACCGTGCAATATGAATTTATAACCTGAAGTTCATTTACCTTGAACAGATATAATGGTTAGTAAAAAGAACAATTAGACTAATATTAAACAATTATAGTACAGTTTCATTTATATACCAGTTGTAACAAAACTGTTTAGGTGCGAAAATTAAGTGCACTATACGTTTTTTTTTAATTTTTTTATAGGAGTTTTAGGCATGGTGTACGTACCTGTGCCTTCAGAAAAATAGGGGAACTTTCATAAGGTGTTTTAAATGCTTTTAATAACAATAAAGCTTTGTCAAAACTACACATCTTTGTAATATTTGGCAGAAAAAATTGTTTAGAGGCATTAGCTCTGTCTAAATTACGAATAGTTCCTATGCAGACTCAACTGTGCATGAGCAATTAATATTTGTGTGTTAATTTAATAAATCATAGATTAAAATTCTTAGCATGTGTATTTTTTGGTACTAATACATGCATTAAAAATAATTTATTAACCCAAAACAGAAATATAAAGATACACAGAACCAAATTCGAATTTCGATATTTTAGACCATTTTTTTTTATAATTCAGCGTGGGACTTAATACAGTTGCCAAAATAAACTAATATGGAAAAGCAGGATGCAGGTACCATAGGTTTTTATAACGTCGTCACTTAAAGATCACGTACCCTAAACTTCCGCCATAAAAGATATCCTTATCTGTATGTACTTTTACAAACCGGAGTGCAATAAACGCATTTAAATTCAACACCTTAAGTAATGTGGATAGTTTCAGTATACAATAACTGCCATGAGTCACAGTGGAGGTTGTTTGACATTACTAACTAGTAAAAAAGATATTCCACTAAAACATCCCGATACTAGTATATTAGTATGAGAAATATAACGTGCACCGCCGAATCTAGATGTGGTATATTTTCGCTTAAAAAACAATACCAGCAATTATAACAAGTTTTTTCTAAAAAGTATATTTTCAGATTCATTTTTCATTTTTGCACACGTTCTTCTTATTATTTTTTAAATGCTTTACTGCAAATGGTATATGAATATATTAAATGGTTTACCAATATACAGGGTTCCCCATAATAGACTACCCATTTTAATTGCTCAGTAAAATTGTTAAAAACTTAATAAAACTAACATTTTATTACACTTAATTACAATTCACTCTCTGAAATTTACATATATAACATACGACTTATCCAAACTTTTAAAAATTACGTCTTTTAAGTAAGTAGGTACCATAAACTTCAATGCACTTTTCAAGATTTGACTAGAAATAATTTATGACACGATGAAAGAAAACCTGATTTATTCACCGGACCTCTTCGGGAATTCGGACTTTAAGATCTTAGATGTTTTCTGGACGAGTTGCAAAAACCTTTGACTTTAAATAGCACCACAGAAAAAAATCTGGTGCACTTAAGTCCGGGGACCTTCAAAGCCAATTTTAATCCCCAAATAGTGACATGAGTCGGCCATTAAACACTTCTTACAGAACTCTTTTAGAGTTTTTAGCGGTATGTACTGTCGCTTCATCTTCTATTAAGTTACTGTATATGTTTTCACGCAAAAAAACTCGTTGTTGAACTGAATAATCTATGAGAATTAAAATAAACATTAAATTATGTGTTCAAACCTAATGAAGCTTTATTAGAAAAATGACCTTTTACGAAAATCAATTTTTGCCAGTTTTGTGAAAGGTGCCTACTCGATCAAAAATAGGTTGATTCAAATCCCAAAGGCCATAGAAGATAATAATATAAAAAAAAACGTACTGACTTATACAGAATTTATTATAATATCAAAATAGGTAGTCTATTATGGGGAACCCTGTACAAGTACTTTTAATGCAGCAGCCTGGCTGCGAGCGGGAATGGAACTACTTTAGACAGGGTGAGGCATGGCAATATAATTCTGCAACATTACATAGAATGAAAAAAGAAACATCCTGAAGATAGTTTTGCCCGATATCTTTAAAACGGCCTAATATAAATTTGCATAATTTTCCAAATATTATAATGTTGCAATGCCACTGTGTTTTTATTATAAACTATTCAAATTTTTATTTGAGGAAATCACATATTGGGTGGGGCCTAAAATAAACACTTCACTATTTTTTTTATTTGGAGGTTTGATTCTTTTTTATAACAAAAAATTAAATTTTATGTTTTTTTTATGCAAGAATTTTACCGTAGATTAATATCGCCATAATCCACCTTTCTAAGTTTAATTTAGTTGGAAAAAAATGTCCTACTCAAAACCAAACGAAATACTAATTAAATAAAATGATAAATCCAATTTTAAAGACTTAACTGATAGATATTTTTAATCGTAAAACACGTTACATAAAAATGTTTCCTTGGCTACATGGTTCGAATGGTACCCACACGGACAGATTTCTCTTTAGGAAAAAGCTCTTTTCTAGTATAGTCTAGAAAAAGCTTACTTCACGGGGTAATTACGCATACTCCAGGAGAGCAAGGGAGGATTTCGAAAAAGGTTTATATACCTAACAATTTTATTACTTATTTCAAAAGGTTTATTAGTTTTTTTTTATTAATAACAAATATAATTTAAATACAATTAAATTACATCCTTTTTTTATGTAGCATATCTACTTCTTTTTAGCTTAATAAGTTTAAAAGGTTAAGATGCATACCCACTCAATTTCGACTCAGAGTACCTTTTTAGTATAAAACACCATTTTATAATTTGTTGTCAAAAATGGATTATACTCATAAATTAAAAAATGGGTAATTTTTATCTTGATCGCGCCCATTATGTGTCCCTCCCGAATAAACATAATAAAATTTAAAAAAAAAATGTTAAACTGTAATTTTATGATGCTTAAACTATTTAAAAAAAAAGAACAAAAACCAATTTTAGGATTTCATCTTTCAGGAAATATGCCCTAACAATATTATGTGGTTATTTCGGAGCAACTTGTATATATAAAATAGTTGGAGTTAAAAATTCAGGCATTGCTACTTATATATTGTAGCCAGTACTATATGGTTAGTGTTTAAATAAAAAAAAACACAGCAGTTGTCCATAACGAGGCCTTAAAAAATGATACGTTGCTTTATTTTTTAAAATGTATGAAAGTAGTTCCTTTTTTGCTTAAATTATTATTTTCGTTACAACCATACCCATAATTTATTTTTATTACAGGCAATGAAGAGTCATATATTCCTGGACGTGCTGTTATGGGCTTCCATAGTATCCATTTCTCTAGCACAATGTCCTTGGCAACGAGAAATTCCAGACCTCCAATCAGCATGTATATGTTCCTACAACTTGGGTCACGAACTTTCAGTGCAGTGTGATATGGTCAATTGGCCGAAACTGCTTTCGGCCCTTAACAAATACGCCACTCAAATGCCCCTGGACTTACTCTACGTAAATAATTCAACAGTGGCGGTACTTCAGGACAATATAATGATAAATTTAAAAATTCATAACATTCAATTATCAGGGTGTAAAATCAGAACTGTGGAAAGTGCCGCGTTTAGTGGTCAAGAGCAACACTTAAAAAATTTAAATCTGCAAGACAATGAGTTAAGTGTAGTGCCAGTGGACAGTTTAAGACCTTTACAAAATCTACAACTGTTGGACTTGTCACATAATAGGATAACTAACGTACCTGACGGTGCTTTCGAAACTTTAATTAAACTATCTACGTTAAAATTATCAGACAATAATATAACATTGGCAAATAATGCTTTACGCGGTTTAGAAAAAAGCCTAAAGAACCTTAACATAAAGGGAACAAGACAAACGGAAGTACCTGCCGCTATTCAAGGAATGAAAACCCTTGCATTTTTAGATTTATCACAAAACAGTCTAAAAGAGCTTCCCGGTCGTAACGGGGATGACACATTCGCAGGTTTGGATGCTCTTACAGCACTTAACCTTGAACGAAATATTTTACAGGAACTAAAAGAAAATGCATTTCATGGAATTAGTAAAACTCTTAGCTCACTAAGTTTGCTCAATAATTTATTACCTGACTTTCCTATTGCTGCAATGAGTACACTGAAAGAACTTAGAGTTCTAGACATAGGATTTAATTTATTAACAGAATTACCCGATGGCGCTTTTAAAAATAATCCAAGCATAACTCTGTTGGCGTTGGATGGGAATCCTCTTACTACCATACCTTATGAGGCCTTATCGCACCTTAACAATACATTAAGAGGTCTAAGTCTTGGAGGAAGATTTCTTCATTGTGACTGTAGATTATCTTGGATTATTGAATGGATTCGAAACGGGGACCTTCAGGTTACTTCAAGAGAAAGAAACCCACAATTCTGTGGAAGCCCGCCAAAATTTAGAGATAGAAATTTCTATAGCATATCACTAGACGAGCTTTCCTGCAGTAAAGATAAAATGCAGCCAAAAAAAGATTTAGCAAAACCTGCACAACCAGTAGGGGTTGCAACGGTAATCAGTGCAGATTTAGATGACTTGATATTGCCTCAACAAACAACATCAACTTCAACGACCACTAAGAAACCTAGTACTAGTAAAATTACAGTAGCAACTGCCGTATCGTATTCAACAACTACTACTAAGGCGACTACATCTACTACCACAACGAAAACAACAACTACAGCTACTAAAGCTAAATCAAAAGCAACGCCGAGTTGGAAAACAAGCCAGAAACCACCGCTAGTTATGGCTGGTTTTCCATCTAGAAGCAAGAATGATGACAGCAAAGAAGTTATAGTGAAAAATGCTTTTAGACAAGATAATTCTGTGATAATACAGTGGGGTTCAGAAACAGCAAATATTCTTGGTTTTAGAGTAGTTTACAGGCTTTTTGGAGACAAGAGTTTTAAGCAGGGGCCTCCATTGGAAGCGAGTGAAAGGGAATTTAAAATAAAAAATGTTCCATCACAAGTAAGTAATTAATAACTAAGTACTCCAAGTAAGTTTTGTATTTGCTTCTTGCTAGCTTTAAGGGTAAAAAAACAATATGATTAATTTATTAAATTAATATTATTTATATCGAATTTCGGGATAGTGATCAGTGCAAGTGAGATGGTAACTGCCAGTAATGGCAGACTAACAATCAAAAAAGAAAGAGATTTTTAAAAATGACACCGTCCGTTAAAAAACACAATTTTTTTTTTTTTAAATTAAATATATACTTTTTAAATTTATTGCAAAGAGGTGAATAATAATATAGTTTAGTCAAAAAGTGTGTTGCAAATATGAGAAAGGCGTTTTGAAGATTTTTTCTGCCAATAAAAATTGGAATTGTTATTAACAAAAAACGAAATTAAAAAAAAAGCCATTTCGATTTTTGATGATAACTCAAAAACCATAAGAGATAGCGGAAATTGCAAAAAAGACCCTTAAAGAAGAGGAAATTTCCGATAAAAAAAGTCTTAACTGCCGGAGTTCCCTCTTCATTATTTATAATTTTAATTTAACACTGAAAATGAGCCTCCTCGCGACATTTTTGATTGCGTGCTCGGCGTCAAAACCGAGTAAGTGACACTAAATTATTTTTTTTAGGGTATTAAATATTCATTGAAAAATTTTAAAAAATATGGTGTATTCAGAATACTTCAAAGAATTTATTGCCGTTAAAGATTTAACTTAAAGTTAATTTTTAACAAGTTTGACAATTGTTAATTAACAAAATTGTTTCGAACTTTCGACTTCATTGTACATTAAAAAAATATATTTAAATTGTCGTATAAATTTTTCGCGTTATGGAGCCTTTCTTATATACATACCTAACAAGATAACGGCATAAAAGTATAAAAAATTTTAATGCTTTGTTTATAATAATTTTACAACTTTGACTTTATGGCGTTACCTTGTTAAGTATGTTTATAAAAAGAGCTTCACAAAGCGAAAAATTTATATGAAAATAATTAAAGCCTTTTTTTATGTACAATAAATACAAAAGTTCGAAACAATTTTGTTAATTGACAATTATTTAACTTGTTGAAAAACTAAGTTTAAGTTAAATTTTCAACGAAAATAATTTTTTTGAAGTGTCCCAAATACACCATATTTTTTTAAAATTTTTCATTTAATATTTTATACCCTAAAAAAATTATTTAGTGTGACATGCTCGGTTTTGACCGAGCGCGCAATAAAAAATCTTGCGCGGAGGCCCATTTTCAGCGTTAAATTAAAATTATAAATAATGAAGATAGAACTCCGGGAGTAGGAACTTTTTTGTCGGAAATTTCCTCCTTTTCTTCAAGGATTTTTTGCAATTTCTAATACCTTTAATGGTTTTTGACTTATCATCAAAAATAAAATGGTTTCTTTTATTTCGTTTTTTGTTATTAACAATTGCAATTTTTATTGGCAGAAAAAATCCTCAAAACGCCTTTTTCAGATTTGCATTCCTCGTGCGAATGAGGTAAAGCTCATATTTTTTGAAGCCTTTTAACTATTTTTCGCAGGAAACACACTTCTCAACTTGACTAATAATTAAGCTTTAAAAAAATTAGAAGTATTATTAAGAATTAATAATTCCGATATAATAAATAGATTGTATTTCATAAACATAAAGCGAGCAACAAGAATTTTTTAAAAGAACTCAATTAGAGCCCGTAATCGATGTGTTTGCTTAAAATTTAGTAATAATAATAATAATAATTTTTAATATTGTGTACCAGAAATTAAGCTTTTTAGATCATAATAGAAAGTAAGATCTGTTTTTAATTTTAAACTATGTAGAATAACTTCAAAAACTTTGTTACCATATTGTTACGAATTTTATGAAACTTAAAGTCTCTTTATAACTCCAGAAGGAGAATGCAATGTTTCAAGAACAGTAAATATTTTTGTAACAACTGTTCAGCGTAATTATTTAAATATGCGAAAAACGCACCTGTCTAATGTATTCTGATAACATATATTAATAACTAATAAAACATAAAAAGTATAAACGCTTAAATTTTGTTACATAAAAAGAACTCTATGGCGTTGAAATATTTAAAAACACCATATTATAGCCCAAAACTACGCAAATAAAAGGCGCGAATGGCGATTATACTTTGATGGAATTTATATGGAGGCAGTTCCGTGAAAGAATTTGGCTTAGATATAAAAGTGATGGATGTGTTAAGGTTATGAACGAATGAATGTTCTGCACTAAATTTCTTCTAATCTGAATGCGTATAATGTTCGTATATATCGAGTTCAATGCAAATATTTTTTCCATTATGCGATAGTCAATGGCGGCTCGTGGGCTCATCTTTACAAAATAAGTTAAATAAATAGTCCAGGAAACAAACCATTTTGCCTAGCAATTTTTTCAAAATGCATAGAATGACTTGAAATTTTGACAGTAGGTAGGAAATAGATAAAGGATCAAAATCTTTATCATGACAAAGGGCGCCTTTACCTTGGGGTGGTTGCCAAACCATTTCGGGGGTGATTTTTTTTATATTTTGACCATGGGATCGATAGAAAAATAATTTCTAATCAAAAAAATGTTCTATGCATTTTTTTTTAGTAAAATGCATACTTTTCGAGTTATTCGCGATCGAAAGTCGGAGTTTCTCGTCGATAAAATCGACGTTTTTAATCGGTTTTTTATCAAAAACACTGTTAAAAACAAAATGTAGCTTTAAAAAAAAAACGAATAAAATGGTTGTTTTGTAATTGCTGTGGAACCAATACAAACCAAGTTGTGGTTTGTTAATGGTTAGCTGTTATTTATCAAACACAAAATTTCAAGGCAAATAACACAAAATCTACGCATTTTTCGAGGAAAACTAATAATAACTTTTTTAAAGCATTTGCAAAGACGTTTCTTAAAAAAAACGTATGTATCATAAAAGTTGAGTGAGTAACGATTAAAATAAGGTTAGACCAAAATTTTTTGAGTGCAAAAATATTCGAAAACAACCCCTTAATTACCACCCTAATTAAAATGAGTCGTAGCCCCCTTTTTCAATTCTCTTTGTCTACGTATTATAAATGCAATTTAATATTTTAACCGATTTAAATTGCTTTATTTCGATAAAAGTGAAGCTGCAAGTGAAATCAAATTTCAGAATTTATAAAAAAAATTACCTTTTCTTAAAAAAAAATCGAAAACTAAGGGAGATCGGAAAAAAACACTAAGGTATTAAATTACAGCTTTTTAAATTACAAAAATTTTGCTTTTTTTAATTTACTGTATGACGGCAATTAAGTGAAATATAAACGTTTAAAACGTGTATGTCTAGACGAGCACTACCTTGTTTCAGCCCTTTTAACTCACCCCTTTAAAAAAATAAGGGTGTTAAACAGTTTTAATATATAGGACTTTATAGCTCTTAAAAAAACCAACAAAATGGTTTTTAAAAGAACTTTTTATCACAAAAACTGAAGGAGTTTATTTTTTGCATTGTAAGATTGTATGGGGTGGGTTTTTGAGGATTAAAATATTACAAAATTAAATTAGTAATGCCTTTGAGCAGTCACATTTTTTATTTACAACTCGGTGACAATATATTATTTTTTCTAGGGTAAACATTTTTTTTTTATTAAATCATAATCAACAGTTGATTTTCAAGGGTTTAAATATATTTAATAGGGTTTAAAAAATTTTGCATATTTTTAAATTTATATGAGCTCAATTTTATGTGACTTAGGCTTTGATATGAAAGTTTTAAAGGTTTTTGCAATAAGGAGTAGTTTTCATCCCTAAAAAATAAAAAGCGAAATTCAGCATAACAGACATTTTAAAGAGGGGGCTAAGTTAAGCTTAATCCCGAATTTTCATGCAAAACACTGTGATAATATATTAATTCTTTAGGGTTAATAATTTTTTTTATATTATAATAAGGGCTGAAATATTTTAAATAATATTTCAAAGAAACAAAATACTACTTTTTTAACTCATTTGAGTTAAATTTTACTTAACTTAAGCTTTAATGTATAGTTTTATAGGTTTTAGCAATAAAAGGTAGTTTTCACCCCTAAAAAATAAAGAGCGCCGTATGCATAAAATAGATTTTGAAGAGAAGGATGCGTTAAGCTTAATCCCAAATTTTCATGCAAATTTATGCATTTTGAAAAAATTGCCAGGTTATGCACTTTTTTCAGCTTCGTTTTCTGGACTAAAAATGTTTATAAAAAGTAAAAAAACTTTTTGTTAACATGTACTAAAAAGATGAAAATATATTTTAAATTATATCAAACCCAGCAATTTATTACAGTACACAATTTATATGACATAAAACCTTGTCGCGAAATTTACATGTTTTATAAAAAAGCATATATTTTTTTCATTAGGTTACTTTTGTCAAGATCAAGTTACATATCGTATTGTTTATCTACAATTGTAAATCTCCTGACAAGCTTTAACATCATATAAATTGTGAAATGTAATGCATTGATGCGATTTAATTTAAAGTTTATTTTCTTTCTTTTAGTTGATGTAAATAAAGGCTTATTTTTACTATTAATTTAATTATAACGACATAAGCCACATATTTACAACATTTCGAAACTGCATGAGTATCGTCAGTCTGATATTTAAGTGTTAAGAATTAAGCTGTTACATGCTGTTTTCACAATGCAAAAAAATGTTTTGAAAAGATAAAATAAAAATTGAATTCAGTAAATTTTTCTTCATAAAGTCAAAAATTGACTTGTTATGAAAGAAAGAATTACGAAGCTTTTTTTTGTAAAATTACACCGGCACACAAAAAAAGTATACCTTAGTATATTTCAGTATTTTGGGTCGCTGAATCCTAATCCGGGGTCCGTTAGATCCTATCACGTCAGGGTCAAGGTCATTTCAAGATCAAATTGCCTATATACAGGGTGTTATTTAATAAGTGTCCAATATGTGAGTGATTTTGTAATTATTTTTAAGGTAAAAAGTTCCTATAAACGTGTAGTATAAGATGCTTTGTTTTCAAGATAAAGGGTGTCAAAGTTTTATTTTTATTTTATTTTTTTTGCATAATTTCCTAAATAATGCCGATTAATGAACGAAAATTGGTCTGGGGGTTTTTTGACATAAGAAATTTAAATTTATTTTTAATTTAGCTCTTACTTGTAGGGGGCGCTATCTACATGTATATTCTCACATTCAAAGGCTTATGAGTTTTTGTACAACTTTGTTTTTATATTTTTGGTAAAAGAAATGAATTCCTTAGACATTTTTACGCGATAAAGGTACTTTTATTAGATGTCACTAGGAGCATCTGTTTTCGAAAAATTTTGTTTTGAAATAATCGATGCATGTGTTAAAAAAACAATTTTGTAAAATACCTTTTTTCTAATCAACATAAAATATTAAAAAAAAAATTGAACAGACGAACACTTAATATGAACGGGGTGAAAAACCAGATCAAAATCACAATAAATGTTGGAAACGCCCACGTCCTGCCTGTAGGCAGGCATTCAATTTTCTCCTCATTGATTCGCGAACCCTTTGGAAAATTCCTGGAGTATTTTCAATCGTTCTACAAGAGTCTATTATTCGATTTCTCAGTTCTTCTTTATTTTGAATAGGTGTTTGGTAAACTAAGGTTTTTTGATGTCCCCAAAGGAAATAATCCAAACCTATTCAACGATTATTGAAATTTTGATTCAAAAAATCTTGCGCTTGAATTCTAAAATGTGCCGGGGCACCGTCATGCATAAACCGTCTAAGGGGCACATTTTCCAGTAAAGAGGCAAATCCTCTTCAAGAAAACGACGATGTATCTCGCCATTTAATCTTCCCGAGAGGAAAAATGGACGTATCAAATTATCTCTCAGGATTCCCGCCCACACGTTAACAGAAAACGGTTTTTGAAAATATGACTCCTTTATTGCATACGGGTTTTCTTGGACCACATATGATTGTTATGAAAATTACGAATAGCGTTACGTGAGAAATTTGCTTCGTCGGCAAACAGGATAAGATTTTCCAACAAAGGATTTTGAATAAGGCATTGGAGAAACCAACGACAGAAGTTTATACGTAAAGGAAAGTCACGAGGTAGCAGTGCCTGAACTCTTTGAACATGATAGAGATGTAACAAATTGCCCACTAAAATTTTTTCATACCAGAAAATGAGAAATATTTAACGTAAACGCTACTTTCCTGATGCTCGTTTCCAGCTGTTCTTCTACCATATTAAGGAGTGTATCTTCGATATATGGGGTTCTTACCGTTCGAACTGTACCCGACAGGTGACTAGCTTTCTCAAATGTTCCTGTTTCTCTTAACCGACCGTAGATTCTTGAAAAAGTTTTTGAAGTTGGAACTATGCTATTCGGATAACGCTCCTGATACAAACGTCTAGCTTCATAAGAATTTCCATTAGCAAGTCCGTATGTAAAATGCATGTCACCATACTCAGCATTGGTAAAATTTACCATTTTAAACAAAAACTCACTAATATTGATTCCCTACTACTCAACTACACGTCAAAATTGTATTATGTTTGAATTTTTACATGACAACACAAACAAAACGCATTGACTAGCCTACTTGATAAAATCGTCATTTTCGGCGGTCTTTACTTAGCATATGCATCGATTATTTTAAACTAAAATATTTCGAAATGGTTGCTCCTAGCGACATCTAATAAGAGTACCTTTTTTGCGTAAAAATTACTAAGAAATGTATAACTTTTACCAAATATATAAATACAAGGTCATAAGATTTTGAAAGTGAGAATATACATGTAGATAGCGCCCCCTACAAGTAAAAGCTATATTAAGAACAAATCCAAGTTTCTCATGTCAAAAAACCCCCAGGTACCAATTTTCGTTCAGAAATCGGCATTATTTAGGAAATTATGCAGAAAAAACAAAAATAAAAATAGAACTTTGACACCCTGTATCTTAAAAACGAAGCATTTTAGACCACACGTTTTACCTTAAAAATACTTGAAATATCACTCTTAGAAATATCGGACACTTATTATATAACACCCCATATATTTTGAGTAGCTGAATCTATATCCGGGGTCCGTCAGACTCCATCACGTCGGAGTCTAAGCCAATTCGTCATAAAATACATATAGGTACGGCAGTTTTCTTGGCCTAAACAGTTTTTTTACCCAATTTGACTTTGAAATAACCTTGGCCTTGACGTGATGAGATTAAACGGATCCCCGATTTGGATTCAGTGATACAAAATACTGAAATATACTAGGGTGGGATCCCGAAATCAGACAACTTTTTTGTGTGTCGGCGTTACCAATACCTTTAAATTTCTGGACAAACTAGTTTGGTACCTTATTTACGAATTATATATCAGTCAGTATTTATGGTTGCTGGCCGTATATTTTCTTAACTTTTCCTATTAAATATTTTAAAAGAATTAAAGATTACGTTACTTTCAGGAGTGCATTATTGTCTGCGTGGTCTCCCTAGAAGAACTTCATGTTACGCCGGACAATGTCCCCTATACACACTGTCGTGAAGTACGGACTGTTTCATCTGCTTCGTCAAATATGGACAAAATTACTATTGCAGCGAGTGCTGCCATATGCGGCACCATTGTTGTGGCCGTAATTGTTTTTATAGGTACGTACGTATTTTAACTGATTATCTTAACAAGCACAATTCAAAAGAGTTATTAGAATAATGTTAAAATAGATAAGGTAATGCATATAAATAAAAGTTTATGTATTTGCCACTTGTTAACATGTAAAAACTAAATCTGAAAATTGTTGTTGCTACTTCGCAATTAAATACAGTTTAATAAAGAGAATTTCATAGATGGTATCCGAACAACTCTGGTTATATAAATAAAAATAAATTAAGCCGAACATAGAGGGTGTCCCGAAATTACCAAAGAATACTCTTGGCGTATTCTTCACATGAAGAGGGATCCTACAGCCGCATTTTTTTCTAAATCTTTAAAACTATTTAAAGTAAATTTGCCTATTTTCTGACCGAAGCATTGTAAGGTTGGAATGTTACAAATTCGTCTTGTATTTTTATTATTTCTAAGTTTATTTCATTTTTCAACAAATTATAAAATGGCATAGTTTTTTGTCTCCTCGGTAGCGTAGTGGTCAGAGTCTCGGCTCGCCACGCCGGCTTCAATCCCCAGCCACATTTAGACACATTTAGGTAATAGTTATTTAAAAACACGTTTGTAGTGTCTAAAAGGTGCTATAAAATGCAACATTTGCATGTTTCAGTGCTTGGACAGCGTTGACGGAAATAATATTTATTTATTTATTTATTTACAAGTTTAGGACGCTATAGAACAGCATCCACTTTTTACCCTATGTTATTGAGTTTCTGGAAATTTACAAAAGTATAATACAGTCCCCAACATATATAAAAATAATACATATTATGCTATTATATTTACAAAAAAAAACGTGCACTATAAAATAATTTAAAATTTGATTTAAAAGTTGCCAACACAAATGAAGAATAACTCGATATTCTTATAATAATTATTACATGCGATTTGCGTTTTAATCAATAGAGAGTTGCGTCCTAAATGTGTTCTTAGCAACGGTATGTTAAATAATTCGTTGTTTCTAAGTTTTCCCAGAGGCACATTAAAATTTAGTAAAGGAAAAGGAAAGGGAAGTCTATCTGATGATTCATAAGTTTAAATATCAAACTTAAATCAGACATTTGTCGTTATTTTTTGATTATACATTCGAAAGTTTATCACTTTTGAAACACTTTGAGTAAAAAAAAAATGCGAATGCTTTATGTCATTTAATTAAATTTGATAAAAATAGTACATAAGATATAAACTAAAGAGATGATACGATGCCGTTCTTTGACGTGTCTCTGCTAGAATAAGCAATGTTGCCAGATGTTTTCAAAATCATTTGTTATTATTGAAGGTTGTTTTTTTCTGTTTAACAGAAATAAAGTTTTTTATAGAAAAAACTAACAACCAATACAACTTCCACACTATTACCTAGTTCTGGTTAGTTTCTGGTTAGTCGTGGTTAGGTTTTTCTCCTTAAATTGTAATTTTTTTTAATCCTAAATACGCCGTTGAACAAAATAAAAAAAAGTCTGATATCTTAATTTTTCGTTTTTGTATAGCCAAAAATAGACAATGTTTTTATTGCGTTTTGTAACTGGCTGGAATATCAAACATTTTTGATTTAATGGAAATAATCTTAATGATAATTACAAAGTTTTTTATTATAAATTAATATTATATCGGTTTGGCAACACTGTAAACGTCTTGTAGAGGCGCATGTCTTTATTACACGTAAATCGTAGTTTAAAATAAAATATGACATAATGAACAATTTTTATAATTTTAATTGTAGTTTTTTTTTAGTGCAAACTACTTTATCCACAATTTATCTCAAATAATATTATTCAAAGTATATTTTACATTGCACCTTTAAAAATCGTCCAATTCCGTGGGTGGTTTTCAAGACCCAATTGCAAGAAGTAATTTTTATTATTGTCTAATTTTTGGCGGTTCTGCAGCTGTTATGCACCAGCCGACAGTATGTAAATAAACATTTCTTTAAAAAAAAGTATAAACATGTAAAACCTCGCCAAAAACTTTTGCCGTTTAACTCGATGTGATGAAGCGTCATGTTGCCAAATTTTTGAAATTTTGAAAAGCCCTATTTCAAAACAATTAACTTTCGACATATGTGTTTTTGGCTTTTTTGACTTGTTTTGAGCTTCACTATCGTTCATTAAATGGTGAGCATCATACCTGTTACTCCCTCTATAAATACATATATATATATATACATATATATATATATATATATATATATATATATATATATATATATATATATATATATATATATATAATATATATATATATATATATATATATATATATATATATATATATATATATATATATATATATATATATATATATATATATATATATATATATATATATATTAAAAAATAAACCGGACTAACAAGAATTGTGCAAGAGTGCGCCAGTGTTATCATTCTTGCTGTTTTAGCTGCGTCACGAAGAAGATCAAGAAAACTCCAAGAGCTTCATGAACAAAAACTAAATGGCATTAAGCATGGCATACCAGTAGCCGGTTTACCAGTAAACTGCTGTACGTTACCTCAAAATCCTGGAGAACCACTCTCGTCACTGGCAACATTAAGTGCTTATAACAATAGTAAGGTAGGCAATACAACCTAGGTATAGTAAAATAATAAGTATAATCTACTTTTATTTAAAAACTTAGCACGGCCTAAAAACAACCCATGCCACGGTACGTTAGTACTTGGGGGTTAACCCCTTTTTAAATGTCCAAAGATAAAAAAAAAAACCAATAGGCAATTATATTTTCCGCTAAAACATAGTCTAACATGTTAACATTAAACAACAACAAATTTAGGAAAAAAAAATTTCAAAATATAACATTCATGTTTACTCTACTGAAGGTTAATGCGCAAGTATCCTATATTTAATATTTTTTTAAAAAAAATAAAAATGAAGGTATATATTTGGGGTTTAAATTTAAAAAAATAATATTACGTATTATTTTTATTGTGTTACCCCTTTGAGAATCCATTAAAAAAATTTTTTAATTAAAGACAACTACATATTTAAAAAAAAAAAATACTTCGGAACAAGAACGTACAAGAAAACAGACGTTTTTATTTACATCAAAATTGTTTGATAAAAATATTAACCAGTCAGCATAATTGTTTACCTGATATACATTTTTTTTCACTAATTTGACTTTTGGAACACGCACTGATCACACAACTTTTTTTAAACAGACCTATTCGAAGCGTGGTTTGAATAGCGGATGTGCACTAAGATTTCTAATCGCAAATTTTTATATAAATTTAAAATATAAATATTTTTTTTATAATTCACATAAACAAGGAAAAAAAATTTTTGGATTTACAAAAGTGTTTAAAGGGTTCCCAAAAGAAAGGCCCCAAAAAAGATATTTTGGGCGAAAAATTTTTAGTAAAAATTGTATAAAGTTAATAATAACCAAGATACAGGGTGTTAAATTTTAATTTTTTTTGTTTTTTTTGTAATAGTTTTTAATTTGACATGGGGTATTTTTGGGGATTCTTTGGGGAAATCAAATTCGTCCATGTTTTTTTTTCAGGGGGCGAGCTAAGTCCGAATTGTTTTGAGGCCTTTTTTTTTGGCCAAGATACTGACTTGTTTATTAAAAAAAAGTTATTTATTTTCTCTGCATAAAAATTATATTTATTTAAATCTATGGAGCAATTTTTCAGATAAACGCACTTTAAAGGCCCCGAATTTTTTTTTGAAAAATGGGTTTTTCCAATTGATTTCAAACTTTGCAAAGTAATAGTTTTCAAAACGCTGATCAAAAGTTTCACGGGCAAAAAACCCGAAAACCCTTCTAACCCCCCCAAAATCACCCTCAAAGGTACTCAAATCAGTGATCTTTGATGCGGATTTTGGGAGGGTTGGAGGAGTTTTCGGGTTTTGTCTTCGTGGAGACTTTTGATCAGCGTGTTAAGAACTATCACTATGCAAAGTTTGAAAATAATTGGCCGAAACACATTTTTCATAAAAAAAAATGCAGGGTCCTTTAAAGTGCGTTTATCTCGAAAAAAGATGCTCCTACAGACTTAAATGAAGTATATATTTTTGATGCAGAGGAAATAATAGTAACTTATTTTTTAATAAACAAGTCAGTATACTAGACCTAAAAAAGTTAGGCCATCTAAAACAAGTGCGGTAGGCCGTAGCTGGCGCTCTCAACTAGCAACATCAAAAACTTGGACGTATTTGAATTTCTCGCCTCAAAGAACCCCCCATTCCCCAATTTTGTATCGCTATGTCATTTGGTTAAGAAAATATTACAAAACAATTTTTTAAGTTTGACACCCTGTATATAATTACTCTTGTTTATTATATATATTTATATAAATTTTATTATATATATATATATATAATTTATATTATATAATTATTATATATAATTATAATATATAATATTTATATTTATATATATATATATTTATTATAAATATATATATTTATAAATATATTTTTTTATAAACAGTTTAAATTGTTACTTTTTGAATATTATATTCAAAAACGTTTATTAAACAGTAAATGTAGCCGTAAAAATATTTTCCGAGAGATTTAGATCATGTTCTTTAGAATTTTACCGCAACAAAGGTATTTTTGGTCAACCTTTGGTCAAGCACAAAACTTTTTCTGGAACACTATTAATTATCGTCTTTTTAGTAATATTTCAACAAAGGGTTTATACAAAAAACTAAAAAGAAAAATAATATTATAAATAAATAATTCAACACTTTTTCACTTTTTTATAACGAGCTAGATGGCTGTACTTGACGTAAGTTTTAGCACGTGTACCCTTTGGCTAATCCTACTTATATATCTATCTCTTTTGTTTTTATATCGTAATAGCCAAGCTGTGGTACCGGTAGTCGATAAAATGGCCTGTGAGTAGAACACCGGGTCTGTATATTCGAAGACTTATTTGCTTTAGAGATACCAAAAAAAAAATCAAGATTACGATATAATTTGTTTTCCTTTTGTTTAATACACAATCACCCGAACCGAAAAATTTTAAAATAAAATTTAAAACTATTTCGACTATAATAAAAATATTTTTCACATAACATCAAACACACAATATTTAAAACATTTTATAACTTTCCTCCAAAAAGTTTTAAGAATAATAAGTTTTTAAACCATCGGTAACCTAAAGTGGATGAAGCCCAATATAATAATATTTTAGGTAGATTCTTTTTACAAAATAAAAATCTTTATTTACTTTAAGATCAAAGCCTATTTAAATATGAATGTAAATCTTCGCATCTACCATAAGGTGTGTTTAATTTGTAATGTCAGTGACCGAACAGTACTTAATTTACATAAATAATGAAGAGTAACTATTAGGTATATTATCGATTATCGGCCTTTGCTATTACATGAGCTTTCTTTAATACATAATGTTAAATTTAAATACAATTTACATCAAAAACCTATCGCATTAAGACATTACGTATTTAAAACATACTGAACTATAAAATTATAAGGGTTTGGTTAGCGCATAAATAATAAAAGTCTACAAATGGCAATAAACTTATTAAAATGCAGACGTTAAAAATAGTAACATAAGGGTGATAAAACTATTTAAGACTTAACGGCCGAGTGATGATCGCGTTGTTAAAATTAGCAATGGACTTAGCAATTGTTAAAAGTTAACAACGGTTTAGAATGTTTAACAAAACGTCATTGTCAGTGTTATTCAATGATTTTAGTAGGCAACCTGTCAAAATCCGACATTTTGTTAAACATTATAAACCGCTGTTAACTTTTAACAATTGCTAAGTCCTTTGCTAATTTTAACAATGCGATCATCACTCGGCCGTAACGCGCCATTTTAAAGTTTGTAAAAAGTAAAATTTTCAGATGTAAGGTAAAAGATTTGTATTCGCGAATATAGAGAATTGAAAAAAAAGTACAATGATTTTTGATGTTACACACAACATTATTTTAATTCATTTTTGAATCGGCAAACTCCAAACTACATACAGTGGCCCGCAAAATTACCCGGACAAAGAAAATTTTGTTTAAATTCAATCCTAAATACCTTTTCCAGTATCGCACCAGTTTAGATAATTTTCTGTCGAGTTTTAGGCCGCTTTATTGTCATCACTTGTTTATATCAAAGCTTCAGAAATGTCTAACGGATTTGTTGTTATACAGGGGTTAATAAAAAGTTGCATTTAACTCTAAACGTTTAAACACCCTCTGAAAAAAAAATTCACAACCGAATAATGATTTTTTACGACATTTTTAAGTTCCATCTTTTCTGAACAAATTGTTTTTCTTAAAGAAAAAATACTGGTTTTAAAGAAATAATGTAATAATGCTTTATTAGCAACAAAAAAATTAAAAAATGATTGCAAAGTTGGCTGTTAAAATTAGCAGTTTCCATGGCACCGTAACATGTCAAAATGCATTTTGTCAACAAATTATAGATTTCTTTTTGCTGTACTTTCTTAAGCGTTTAATGCGTTTTTTTAAGTTTTTTTAGGTGTGTTTTGTAGCTGTTTCATAAGCGATAAGTGTATTTAAAAACGATGAGGCAAGCCGTTGCTCTACAAGACGATGGTCGCCGATTAGGTATATCGCAGAAAGGCTTGGCCATTCACGCAGTATTGTATCCGATGCGATACAAAGTTTCAAACAACCTGGTTCTTATTCAAGAAGACCTGGACAGGGAAGACGAAGGGCCACAAACGCAGTTGAAAATAAATTTCTTCGTCTTCAGCTTCTTCAAGAGCGAACAGTTTCTGCTCCAGCTTTGGTTAGGAGAGTGGTAGATGTTTACGGTACCTTAGTTTCACCTGATACCGGACGCAGAAGTTTAGCAGAACAGAATCTCGTTTACCTACTACAGGTCCTCGATTGGATGCAGGTCATCGAAGACAGCGCCTGGAATTTGCTCGAACTCAGGCAGATTGGGACATGGACGAATGGCGAAATATTCTCTTTACAAAAGAGTCTCGTTTTACTAGATATTCACCTAACGGACGTCAAAGAGTATGGAGAAGGCTCGGAGAAAGATATTCTCAATGTGGTATCTCTCCTAGAGTGCAATTTGGTGACGGAGGGGTGATGGTGTGGGGCGGTATTTCATTGGAAGCCCGTAGAGACCTTGTTACACTTCAAGGGGGTATTAACGCTGATAGATACATTAGAGAGTGCTTAAAAGAACATGTTGTACCTTATAAGCCATTTATAGGAGAAAATTTTATCTTAGCACATTAACAAGGCCATATTATTTAACCTCAACCTCAACCCTATCGAGCATATGTGGGATACACTAGAAAGAAGAGTCAGGCAGAACTACGGCGAGTTTCACACTTTGGCTGCGTTAGAACAAGCACTGACCAACGAGTCTATGCCCGAAAGGGTGAGAGTTGTTATTGAAGCTCATGGGGAAAATACTTTATTTAAAAAAAATAATAAAAAAATTTTAATACCGCCGTTATCCATGTTGTTTTTTAATTTTTTTGTTGCTAATGAAGCATTATTGCATAATTTCTTGTAATTCAGTGTTTTTCCTTTAAAAATATAGATATTGGTAAACTACGCACTTTAAAAAATACGTAAGGAGACGTTTTTTGTAGGAAATTTAATTTTCTACAAATTGTTCGGTTACTTTTTTGCTATGGAGTTAGCCGTTACGCCGATAATAAAGAAAATGTAACAATTTTTGTCAAAATTTGGCTTTCGAGGACGATGCCGACAAGGCAGTTTAAGTCACAGAAAAATATTTATATACATTTTGAAAGAGTCTCTATTATACTACAGATTATGACCAATCGAAATGAAAACTCATAAAACCGAAATAACCTAAAAAAATTTTCAAAAAAAAATGATTTACATATTATTTAAATGGGAAAAAATCAACGATTGAAAGGAAGTTCTTAAAGTTAAAATTAAAGGCTCAAATTTTCAGGGAATGTGTTTTTCGATGTGAAGAACCGAATTTTCATGTTTCCCGCGAAAAACAAAAAATATAAGTACCGTGAGTTCCGGGTTTTCCGGTGTTTAACCCATTCCTTTCACAGTTCCGTCAACGTTGCCCAAGCACTGAAACATGCAAATATTGCATTTTACAGCACCTTTTAGACAACGCGGTAGTGCCACCACGGACGTTATTTTTTAAATAACAACTACCTAAAAATCCTCCCCGGCTGGAAATCAAACCCGGATCGCTGGGGTGGCGAGCCGATTACCTTATCATTCTTTAGTCGTTTTTGTATTTCAGGACTGGGATCAAGTATCTGTATACAGTGCCCATAGTCAGAGACCTAGAATGTATACTGTAGAACAACCTCCATCTCTGGACGAACTTAGATCTCATTTTAGCGCAAAAAGTAAAGCTAGATCTATAGCAGATGGCCAATCACAAAATAGTTTTTCCAACCACTCGGGGAGATATCTAACAGCTAATGCTTTTCCAAATAACTTGTTGGCATCCAGGCAGGGTAAGTAAATACAAAAAATTTACTGTTGGATAAAATAGGTTTAGTTTTTAATGAAATATACAAGAAATTTACACCAAACCCTGCTAGTTTCCGGCGCATTCGCCACTAGTTAAAATTGATTTAAACCATAACAGTAAACTACGAATTAAATATTTATTTTTTTAAGGATCCTATTTTAACACTAAATTTTCGAACATAATATATGACAAAATTCTTACATGTCTTAAGTAAAAGGTAGATGTAAATACTTAAATTCTAAAGGTAACAAAAAAATCCAAAAGATAAAAGAATCATTTAAGTTGTAAAGCCATTTTGAAGTTTCAGTTACCTATTACATTATAAAAGCTATTTATATATAATATTTTTTTGCAATGACACAGTTTACGTTTCGATAAGTCTTATTTATAAATCCGAAAATCACTTAGTTATCTTTCTAATAATATTGTTAAGGAATTTGATAATAAACCAAAATTAACTTTTTATATACTTTTTTAAATATTTTTGCAGTTCAAAAGGTCTAAAATGTTATTGATAAATATATTTAAGTAAGTTTTTTTAGAAACACCCATGTTGTGGACATAACGAGGTGTTTTCATCAAATGATTAATAGTGTAATCTATACTTGGTTTTGGGAAAACAAATCCTTGAAGGAAATTTGATAAGAATGCAAATTTAAAATAAACAAATTAATCAAGGAGGACTCCATAAATTAAATTAAAAGTCTAGAGATGCCAGCTTAAGATAAAGAATGCTTTAGTAAATGTTATTTTTATTAGCATTTAAAATAATGACAAAATCTCTAACTTGTAAAAAAATTAAAACCTTTTAAAACAGCTTTTATTCAATCAAAAGTTTTGCAAGTTTCTTTTATTAACTGGAAAAAAGTTCAATATATAGATAGCTGTGAAGGAATTGTCAAGTTGTTGTCTAAACTAATAGTTTTATAAATAGAGGTTTTATGCCTTTTCACAAGACAACTCCAAACATATTAAATGTAGCTGTTTTTTTGCCAAAAGCCTTAAAAGTAATAGAAATATAAAAGTATTTTATTTCAACTCGCCTTGTTTAAAATTTACAGCTAGTCAGAGTGCAAAGTCTGTCAATTGCCATATTATGTCAAATGACAGTTAAACACAGAATTTATGTGTAGCGTATGGCAAATTAAATGTGCTCGGAATTTTCCATTAATCGAAAACTTAAATGGTGTTTTGGGTAAATATTTGTTTTAACAAATATGTAAATCACATAATATGGTAAATGATAATATTAGTATGAAAAATTTACACCAACAATCCAAGTCGTCAAAGATTTTCATCTGATATTTTGCTGTGGCAACAATATGAGTATTAGAGTGGAAATGTGGACAAATTATATTTACTTAAGTGAATTCAAATTAAACAATTTTAGTGTGTAATACTAAATATCACTAAGTTTAAATTTAAAACACGAATATTTAAGAAAAATATTTAATTTTTAAAGTATTCGTTTTTTAAAAAATTACAATAATAACACTGGTCACCAGTTGATCTACGCGGAAACGACCGAAGCTGTTAGGTGCTACTAAAGTTTTTGGGGTCGCTGATTACGATGAGAGGGTAGATTAACCGTCATCACGTTAGACAACAAGGTTATTTGAAGGTCAAGTGAAGAAAAAACCATTGGAAGAATCTGGAAACATTCATGCATAAGTTTTTAAGGTCGCTGAATCCGAATTCGAAGTTTATTTATACTTTGGATATCTCTATATGCATAAATTTTTCCAGATTTTTCCTAGGGTTTTTTCCATTTGACCTTCAAATGACTTTGAACCTGACCTTATGAAGGTAAACTGACTTCAAAATCTGATTCGTCGACCCCGAAAACAAACGTACGAATTTTTTCAGATTTTTGGAATCGTACTTAACATTTTTATCCCAAAAAGACTTCAAAAAACCTTGAAATGACCTTAGATGATCTTTAAAATAAATTAGACGGATTCGGATTCATCAACCTCGAAAACATAATATACATGAAGTTTCCAGATTTCTCCAATGGTTTTTTTCTTCACTTGACATTCAAATGACCTTGAATCTGACGTAATGGAGATTAACCGACCCTCTTATCGTAATGCGATCCCAAAAACCCTAGTAGCACCTAACCGCTTCCGGCGTTCCCGGGTAGATCAAATGTTGACCAGTGTAATTCAAGCTCTGGTGTAGTAGTTCCATAAGCGATAATGGTATTTAAATTTTAATATATCCTTTGATATACCATGTCTAGTATAAATATAAAATAATACTGATTTCATATTACAGATCTTCGTCAATCAAGGCAATCCCTGGCGATGCAATCAGAACGTATGTCAACTAGGATGCCTCCCCATCACGGTCCAGCTCAGTCAGTAGCATCATCTACAAGACGATCTAGACCTAGGTCAAGATCACGTGATCATCACAGACCCAGTAGTCGATATAGTACTGCAGGATCAACACATACATTAAACAATTACAATGATAATTCGGATAATAATTGGACCGATCATGATATGGATATATACATGGCCCGAAATCCAACGACCAGAAATGGTCTAGTACCATTGTGAGCTGAAGATACATTATTTTAGTTACAAGATAGTCTAGTATATTTTTAATGTATTAATAGGGCTTAAAAGACAATATTTAGGATTTTCATTGTTAATACAGTATAGATTGTACAAAACACAAAAGTACAACTAATTAACAAAAAATATTTTAATAGTAAAAATTCCATATTCTTGAAATCTTTTTAAAAGATGACTGGGTTTAATTTATTAAAGTGCCCATTTTTTAAGCTGACCAATAAGTAAGTAATAGTAAATTCATCACTTAAAATATAAAAATAAAAATAAATACTTATAAGGTTAAAAAAAATCAATCACCAAATAAATAAGAGCGGATGCTAATAACTGTAAAAATTTATTGAGCTTTTCTTATTAATGTGTTTTCGAGTAAGTTGGTTAAATATAATAATTATATGTTTGAATGATAAGAACTGAAATATTAATAAATAAATATATTGAGTTCTCGCTAGCAAATAAAACATGAAGCTAGAGATTTGCATTTGTATTAGATCATACTGTCTTTAGTATTATTTTATTTATATAGGGTTTGTAATAATTTTTATATTGATGTGTTCTGTATATAAACTTTAAATATATTTTTTTGTACTTTGCATGATAGGAAAAATAAAATAAAAAATGTTTTATAAATTTTTTAGATGGCTTCAAAAAATAGTGCATCATGTATGTCCTAAAAACTTAGGTGGCCTCCTCAGGATAAAGCTAACAAAATAGGTTTTGACTGATGCATGCAAGGGTATAAACATCGTTTAGAGCAAGTAACTATTTCGTGCTTAATTAGTGCTGACTGCTCATTAGCAAAATTGAGGTCAATTTTTTTTTCAATGATGAAAACTGCTGAATTGACAGCCTTAGCAAGCTACGGCTGAAATAGAAAACTTTTTAAGACGTATAAGAGTCAATTTAAAGCAAGTAACTATTTAGTGCTCAATTAGTGTTGACTGCTCAGTAGCAAAATTGAGCTCAATTTTTTAAATTATCTTTTCAGTGATGGAAACTGCTGAATTGACAGCCTTAGCAAGCTACGGCTGAATTAGCAGCCCCTAGAAGTATAAACGTCAATTTAAAGCAAGTAACTATTTAGAGCTCAATTAGTGCTCACTGCTCAGCAGCAAAATTAAGCTCAAAAAATGTTGTCTTATTTTTCCAATATATTATTACAAATACGATTTTGATAAATATAATTATTGGTTTTATTACCATTGTTCGTAAGATAATTAGCTTGATCTTTGCAATCCTTGCTCCCATTGACTTGGATATAATTATAAATATCAACAGTTTATCTGCAGCACAAGAACATTTTATAAGCCTTTAATAGTTACTCAATTTAATTTAGTAATTTATATCCTTTAGTTTCTGTAGCTGTACAGCCAGCACTAAGTGAGCACTAAATAGTTACTTGCTTAAAATTGACATTTATACCCCCGAAAGCAGCCATTTTAACCATACCTACTGTAGCTGTCAGTACAGCAGTTTCCACTGTTGAAAAATAAAAATAAATATTGTTATACTGCTTTCTTTTGATGTACAAGCAGCACTATTTGGGCACTAAACTCTTACTTGCTTTAAATTGACGGTTATACTTCTAGGGGCAGCTAATTAATTCAGCTGCAACTTGCTAAGGCTGTCAATTTTGCAAAAAAAGATTTTTGAGTTCAATTTTGCAGGACTAATTGAGAACTAAATAGTTACTTACTTTAAATTAACGCCATTGAAAAAATCATTGCTGTACAAACAGCACTAATTGAGCACTAAATATTCTGTTCCTTTAAGTTACCAATTTATACTTATAAGAGCTATTATTTTAGCTGTAGCCTGCTGTGACGACCTAGAAAATTATTTTTTTGCCAATTTTTTTCCCTGCATAAGCAGCACTAATTGAACCCTTAATTCTTAGAATTTTGATAATGTTCTGTATTGCGTTAATACCCAGGTTTGCAGATGTACACCGCTACCTTAATTAAAAGCTAGTTGTCTTATCATTTGTTGAAAATCTATTAAATTATTAAATTTTAGTTTTTGGCACTAAATTTGCACTAAATTAGCACAAAATTTTAAGTTAAATCGGCAGTGATTCAGCGTATTTGACCATGCTGGCTTTACAGACGTTTGTTGAGTCTTTATTGTTATTTTTTGTACATATTGTTAGTTTTTGATTAAAAGATCTATTCAGAACACTCCATCATGCGATAAATTAATTTGAAAACAAAAGATTCATCAAACATGAGAGTTTTTGATATGTATATTATACCTAAAAGAGCTAAATCCCAAAAGTTTGTAGAAAACATGTTTTGACATACTTTTATGATTCTGATAGAAAGAAGACCAAGTCACGGTAGGTATATTTGATCTATAAGAAGAAAGCAATAAGATACTTTCATTGTTTTAATTGAGAATTGAGAACAATTGCTTAACAGAAAACCTAACTTGCATATTCCTTTAAGAGTTAACTTTGATACATGCTCACTAAGTTTCAGCCTTTCATTAAACCAACTCTTAGATCCTTAGGCATGATAGTATAAGACAGATCTATATCAGTAATTGAACAGCCTTTTAAAATACTCTCATCACTTCGGAAAAAGTGAATATCGGAACGTTTGCTTTATATTTAACTGTATATCTAGTATTATTCATTGTCATAGCGAATTAAAACCTTTCTGAAGTCCCACTATAGGTTTCATTTGCCTAAGTGTTCTGTAATTTTTTAAGTAATCTGCAAACATTAGTTATATGAGCCCAACATACAAGCTGCCTCAAATAAATCCAGTGAAATAGTTTCAAATATAAATACTTGGTGTAATAATACTTGTTTGGAGCTTAAAAACCTGTTTAGTAAGTTATAAAAACCAAAATCAGTCACTGTATGTAAATCTAGCAGGTAAAATAGTCCCTGGGTAGTATTTATCATGGAGGGAGTACATAGATGATGTGGTAAAAAAGATTAAAAATGCATGTTACATTAAAAAAATATCTCCAAGATCAAGTAAGTGTGAAAAGCTTTAAGGTTTAATATTTTTCATATGTTTAGTCGACAATACAGTACAGTATTTTGTTTTGGATATATTCTCAACGAGAAGCATTTTACAAAAAAGTGTCATTAGGTTAATGCTTGGTATTTCTGCTAGGGAGTTTTAAAGACCACATTTTAAAGAATTTACATAAATGCCAAAAAAAAATTAAAATTCCTATTGTAACTGTATTATGATCTTTAATGTACTGCCATATGACATTAAAGTAATCACAATTAAGAAATTGTATAAGAATAGGGCAGTAGTAAACTCACCTGATAGCAAGTAGGGGATCTCAATAATACCCTTAAACTCGCCTAGCCATAAACTGTTGACTTCAAATTTGACAAATAAAGTCGCCTGTGCTTTGACCCAAACAGGATGGAATTATTATGGCCCGTAACAAAAACCATATTGAAAAGTATTAAAATTTTATTAATAACTTTACATAACAATAATTTAGAAAAAACTCAAAAGCCCTCAGTTCTGGTCGGTCATGGTTGGTTAAAGAGGCTTTTTATTTTCCTCAATTATATTTCAGACATAATAAATACCATATTGAATATTATTAAAATTTTGTTAATAACTTCTACGTAGGGATAATTTTAATAAATTTAAAAGTTCTGAGCTCTGGTCAGTCATTAGTTCTGGTTAGTTAAAGCTGCTTTTTATTTTCCCCAATGATATTTCAGATGTGATAAATCACTAAAAGTATAAATCCCCAATCTTTATGTATGGTATGCTGCCCTTTTCTTTACAGGAGACTTAAATACTTCTCTTTTATCCCTATAAATAGCGTTTGTCGATTTTCTAACTAACGTTTTCAGAAGCTTGGTAATTTTTGTGAATGATCAGTTCCTGTTTGACCTCCGATCAGTGAAGTGCTCGCGATAAAAAAACTACATAGTTTTTTCCGGGAAGGCGGCTGAAGGTGCTGTATCAACAGCTTTTACCATCGGGGATCAAGGAAAAACTCAAGCCAAACGATGGAGTCCTTCTTCTGGGGCTAAGAGCTGTGAACGAAGATTGCTATACCTGTTCCTTTCTGAGGGCCCCACGCACGAGGGATTTTCCTAATGGCGGAAGATGGTTGCGCGCTCAGCAGGGAGGGGCAGTACTGACAGAAAACGGTTATGCGTGATACCAGAAGCAGTCCTTAGTCGGACCGCCATTGTTTGTACCCTGCATCGATAATTTTTTTGTCAAGAATTCAAGTTTTGGAAAAGTTCGGAATTTCTGGGGGTTACAAAACCCGACGATCCAGAAGATCCACCTACAAAGCTCGGGAAAGCTCACGTTGACAACAACGTGTGTCTGGAACGGGGAGAGCTGGCGATTGCCGTGTAGAAAAGCCATACCGTTGGTATAAAAGCCCCCATGAAAGCAGTTTAGTTCAGTTTTATGAATGATTAGGGATGACGTGATCGGAAAGTTTGTACCGTTTTTCGGCAGTTTTTGTGGTTTTTTAGTGTTTTCGCAAATGAAAAGTATATTACGGTGATATTTTATAGTTTTTAGAATCTTTGTTATTTTTATATTTCATATTATCATTGGCTGTTATGTTAATTCTGACTATGTTTCATATTTTTGTAGTAAGACTATCTTATGACATTTTAAATTCATCTACAAACCACATTGTTTTAAGTGCCTCGTTTGTCTTGTTTTTTATGTATTCATATTTTTTTTTAATAAAAATCAAAATTTTTACATTTTTATTTTATTTGGTTTTCTAGTGGTGTTCCCAACAGTAAGCCTATATGAAACATGGTTACTATTTAGCTAATATCCCAATGAAACATCAGTAAATATTAGTTGCTATATCGTTAACACCCCAATGGTTTTTCAATGGTGGGGCTCCATAAATATAACATAGGGCCAATATGTAGAAGTATTGCCAAACTGACTGATAAGTGTCGATGGGCCGGTGTGCCAAACGCAATAAGGGCAGATATTGGCACCAACATATATTGCGTCAATGGGCAGTTGAATAATTAAATGAAAAAGTAGGTATATTGGGCCATTAATTTTCCATTATTCAATATTTATAGGGATGATCTAAATTTGTCTGCAGATGAGTTTAATGGTAGATCCAAGGTAGGGTAATTTATGTTTAAAACACCTATCTTATTTCTAAGCCACTTTATGTACAACCTAAGAATAAAGTACAAACTCTTTCAATAGAAACTATTTTTTATCTTGACAAATACTTTGCTGATGTCCTATTTATACTGGTTTGTTTTGACCATTAATTTTAATTTTGTATTTAATATGGTATGGGAGTGCCCAGGTTAGGTACTAACAGAACATGAATTTCTTTAAAATTTTTTTATTTTTTTTTAAATAATCTACTTACCCTGGTATCAGCAAACCTTTTTCCCACCGATATCTCATTTCCTGGACAAATTCATACCATATGTGGCAAAAAGCTTTGAGGCCACCTAGACTTTGAAGTGAGTGAGAGAGAACAATAGAAAGCCTCCATATTAAAGAGTCGTCAGGACAAGTCTTAAATCCTTTAAATTCATCATCAAGATTCGTAAATAACTAAAAATAAAGTCTTAAATGTAGCTATTTTATTATAGAAGGATAAAAGCGTGGCATAACATTTATTCCATCATGTAAAGATTAAATGTGTGATTTAGGATATCATATCAAATAAAAACAGCCCACAGCTTTTTTATCTGGGAAGAAACAATACTCTGTAATGTAAAATGCCAAATTAAATATAAGTATAAAGATATCTGCGTAATATTTCACATGATATTTACACACCTTGATTTTTCTTTGCAAAGGTTCTTTTTCATCTTTTTCCCCATAAGGAAAACTTGAAGTCTCATCAGCATCAGGAAAAAGGAAATATAACAATGGGACTAAAATATTTTCCTGTAATGGAGGATTGCCCCTCTTATTTCTTGCTAATGACCGTCGAGCTGCTCGGCTAAGTAAACTGGTAAGAGAAGCGGAAATTGTAGGAACTGCAGGCTCCGTAAGAATATCAAGTGGATTACTTTCAGGCAAGTGAGTAGCCGCAAAGTCTCCCAGCACATCATAAATTGTAGAATTGTTATTTAAAACTTGATAAAACTCACTTAGGCTATCTCCAAGTAAGCAAACTGGCTCTTTTGTTAGTTTAACTGAGCAGTGCCACTTGTGAGCTTTCAATGGATCAAAATCTGTATAGCTCTCACTGTCTATTACAGAGTGCTCAGATAAGTGATTCCATATAGCTTTAATAATAATACAATTTATTGGCTCAACAGTTACCCCAAATGGCAGTATGAATAGACTTTCCAAATCAAAATGATCTGAAATGATATCTTGTTTCCAAAGAAAATTGCCAAAGTCTTCTAAAAAGTAAGTTGCTTGAAATGATAAAACAATATTTTCTATGGAACAAGGTGACATAATTTTAGTTTTAAATACATCAAGAATCCCAGTTAAGTACTGGCAATAATGAGGACCCCTTTTTAAATGAACCATGTCAAAATTTGTTCGAATGCTATTTGCTTCATACACTCCAATATATAGCATTTGCCCTTTGTCCCTAATTTGTATAAAAACTGGTACTTCTAAGGACAAATTGTTTATAAGAATGCTTGCAGAACTTAATAACGTTTTAGTTTTACTCTCATTGTTCACTGTCCCCAAGTTTCCTACAGGACTAAGCACAATGAACTCCTCTAATCCATACCAGTTAGCTAAACATATATCTTTGTGATCGCTGGCAGGGCCATTTAATAATACAAAATCATGCCATTTGTCAAGAGGATGTTTTGCTTTATCATCACTACCCTCTGATATCTCTTCATCTGAATTTTTTTTGTACCAAATAAAATTAAAATTTGAATCAACAAATACCAGTTTTTCACATTTAATTTCCCAAATATTATTGGCCTCCTCTTTTCGTTCACTTTCCTTAAGGTCATCGGACTTCCACTGGTTGATGATTTCTTCCATATGGGCAATAAATATTTCCCAATCAGATGCAGTTGTAAAATCTTCATGGTAAAATTCGCTGTCGTCAATTTCTTCGTTCATATTGTGGAAACTTTTTAGAAAGTTTTAAAAACAATAAAAATGTACACAAAAATCTTTGGTTAGAAATGCGATCAGCTGATAAACACAGCTGACATTGGACCTGTTCCGTTTTTTGTTTTTAGCTTCTTCGAGCACATCGATAAGTGTATTCCTTAACTTGTTCTGAACCGTTCTGAAACTGACAAGAACGGTTCCACAGAAGGTCTTTTTGTCATTGAAAGATATTTTACACTCTATTACACTTTTTATTGCCGGTTGCACCCAAGGGTGGTAAACTTTGGTAAACTTAACAAGGAGTGCTCGATTGTTACTATTTGTCCGCAGATATAGGTTATGTTAGGACGTCATCCGTTTGCCCATTTTGTGCAGAAAGTAGATTTATTTTATTAATGTTTGATAAATATTCAACTTTTAAAAACTATTTTGGATAGAACAACTGTAATGTATAACATTTTAAAAAATAAGACTTTATACCACTTGTAAACAAAGCAAACAGGAAACGAAATTAGTCACAAAGAATTGACATTTAAATTGCTATATGGGTTTAAAATGACACTCCTGTTAGTTTATTACCCTTGGGTTGCACCCAAGGGTAATAAACCTAACAAGGAGTGCTCGATCCCATTTAAGCCCATATAAACCAATTTAAATGTCAATTCGGTATTTGTGACGTAATCTGTTTGCCTTTTTGTTTTGTTTACAAGTAATATAAAGTCTTAATTTTTTAAAAATATTATACATTACAGTTCTAATAGTAAGTACATATCCAAAATAGTTTTTAAAAGTTGAATATTTAACAAAAATTAATAAAATAAATCTGCCTTCTGGGCAAAATGCAAGGGTAATAAACCTAACAAGGAGTGCTCGATCCCATTTAAGCCCATATAAACCAATTTAAATGTCAATTCGGTATTTGTGACGTAATCTGTTTGCCTGTTTGTTTTGTTTACAAGTAATATAAAGTCTTATGGCCGGTTGCACCAACAATTTTAAGGCACCCTTAGCACAAAGTAAACCTTAAAATGGTCAAACAAGCAATGTGATTGGCTAGATTGGAGATTTAAGGAATACTTAATGCTAAGGGTCTCTTAAAATTGTTGGTGCAACCGGCCATTAATTTTTTAAAAATATTATACATTACAGTTCTAATAGTAAGTACATATCCAAAATAGTTTTTAAAAGTTGAATATTTAACAAAAATTAATAAAATAAATCTGCCTTCTGGGCAAAATGGGCAAACGGGTGACGTCCAAACATAACCTATATCTGCGGACAAATAGTAAAAATCGAGCACTCCTTGTTAAGTTTACTACCCTTGGGCAAAATGGGCAAACGGTGACGTCCAAACATAACCTATATTTGCGGACAAATAGTAAAAATCGAGCACTCCTTGTTAAGTTTACTACCCTTGGGTTGCACCAACAATTTTAAGGGACCCTTAGCACAAGGTACTCCTTAAAATGTCAAGACAAGCAATGTGATTGGTTACATTGGCGATTTAAGAAATACTTAACGCTAAAGGTTCCTTAAAATTGTTGGTGCAACCCAAGGATCAGTGGCGGCTCGTGGGGTAAAATTTTGGGTAGGCCAGGCCAGCAAATTATATTATGTATGTATATATTTTTTTACGTAAAAATAGCTTTAAAAAAATAGTAGGTCTACAGGAGTAAGTATAAAAGTTTGAGGTTGAGTTTGAGCATTATCCTAACAATGAAATAGAATTGTAATAAACTTATATTTAACTATATTTTTACAACTACATGAAATAATGGACTAGGTTACATGTTTTATTACTTGTAGAGTAAGTTAATTCTTCTATCTTTGTTTCGTGCAAATTTGTCAATTACTCGTTCATAAAATGTGTCCCCCGTTTCCAATAATTGGGCAAGAATATCTTTTTGGATTGATACAATAGACAATGATGAAAGCCGATTTTGCGTCATTGTGTTTCGTAAAGATGTTTTTATTCGTTTTAGAGTGGAGAAAGTTCTTTCAACTGAAGCGCTGGTTGCAGGTATTGTAGCAAGTAAACAGAATAACTTATAGCTTTCAGGAAGGATTTCATTTGTTTCGTTATCATGCATACTTTTAATTAGTTCTAATAAACTTTTGTCATGGAAATTTTCACGATGAATTGGTGAAAAAATGGTTTCCAGTTCGGTTTTTAATAAAGATTTATTAAAAAGTGGTCCATATGTATCCATTAATGAGTCCAATGCTTTTTGTGGAAATATAGCGCTATATTCTGTGAATTTTTTAGTATCGCCCAATTGCAGAAATTGAAACTCTTTGTAGTCCAAAAAACGTTGCTCTAGTTGAGTGATAATATTGTCCAAAATTTCGAAAAAGATCCTTCTAAATTTAGTTTTTGCTTTCTCCAAAAAGTTTTGATCTCCATTATTAGATGAACTACCAAGTTCACTTCGATTCAAGGTGGGTTTAAAATTGGTTTCACTAACAGTAACGTTGATATGATTAGTAAATGTAAGGTCATTTCTCCAGCTCTTTAAGACTGCAATACATCTGGATACTGAATTGGCACATAATTGGACATCATTATTTCTCTTCTGCAAGATGTTGTATAACAGATCCGTTTGTTGAAATATATTACTGAAAACGTTTAATTAAAACACAAATTCCAAATCCTCCAACTTCCGTTTAAAACCATCTGCTTGTCTAATTGATTTTGCATTCGATTCTGGACAATTATTATTTCCTGAAAGACTTCTATTAATTTTTTTCTTTCCTGTAATACAGCATGTAATACTTTTGCATTTGAGTTCCATCTTTCTTCACTATTTGTGGGAATTCGTTTTCCAACAACTTTATTTAAAAAATAGGACATTTGGACGATTGGTGAAAATAAGCTGGAATTCCTTGAAGGGTCGCAAAAAATATTTTTACTGTCGTAATATTGGAGCAGCTTTGCTGTAAAACTAAATTAAGGCGGTGAGCAAAACAATGGGTAAACTTTGCTAATGGTGCAGAATCTCTAACTAATTTTTGAAGTCCATTAAGTTGTCCCGACATAACACTAGCTCCATCGTAGGTTTGAGCAATTAATTTAGCTTGACAGTCAAACTTACCAATTACACTGAACATTAAGTCGCGTAACGCTGGAGCACTTCGGTCTTCCCCTAAATCAAAAAACCCTAAGAAATATTCTTGAATAATGCCTTTTGTGTCCACTAATCTGCATACTATTGAACACTGTGCCTTTTCGGTAATATCTGTTGTTTCATCAACAATGCAAGCAAAAAATGGGGAGTTATTTATGGCATTCTCGATAAAAATGGAAATTTCGTCTTTTATTAAGTCGATAATTTCGTTTTGTATGGTTTTTGAGACACCTCGGAAATATTTTTTCTTTTGCCAGTGATCTTTTAGTTCTGGATTTGAATTTAATATTAATTCCCAAATCGCTTTAAAATTTCCAGGATTGAGGGAATCATTTGATTCGTCGTGGCCACGGAAAGCCAGTTCCTGTTTTGCCAAAGTACAAGTTAAAGCAATTAATTTTTTAATAATTTCTCTGTTTATTTTAACTTCTATATTGTACCTAATTTTTTCGATTTTTGATTGTTCGTCTAGCAAATCACGAACCGAAAATGCCCTTTTCTGTACATCCTTAAATGACAGGAAATTACTTAAATGCTCTCTGCAACTAGAATGTTTTTTTAATGAGGCAGATATATTTTTTAAATCAAAGTATCCTTCACAATTCCATACACATTTCTTATTGGAAAATAGCAAACACGGCCAACAATACAGTCTGTTTTTCGTAATACTTCCACACAACCATTTATGGACATCATACCAAGAAATATTAAATGTACGCACCTTTTTCCCATCTTTTTGTTCAATACGCAGTTTTGGAGTGGGCTTTCCATTCATAATAATTTCTCTTCTTTCGATCTCAGTTCTTCTAGCCAATGGCGATTCCAATAGCGAAACAACAATGTCCAAACACCCACTATCAACAGTACTGCAACTAGGCAAAGCCTCAGCAAAACTCATTTTTGTCTATTAAATATAATGTCTATTATCTATTAATCTCACTATTCCAAAAAAACTCCAATAAAAATCAACCGCTAACGCTCAAACCAGGGATAACAACAGTAAAAATGGAAATAAACTACCTTAAAACAATATAGGCGAAGCGGCAAAAGCTGACGAAGGCCGCGTCGACTCGGGCCTAACGGCCGGCTTAAGCTCGCAATTAAAAATCATAGTCCGACTGGCTGACGAGCGCCACGGGCTGTTTGTATGGGGCTCTTACGTGAACGGGGTCGGCCAGTTCGGTTCAGGCCTACTAATGATTTTTAAAATGCGTTAATACGATTATCATGCTTTCTGTAATAATATATTACAAAGTTATCTTTACGAACGCTAATGTATTGAATGATTTAGTATATTTAAAAGGTATTTACATGCATTAACATAATTTCTGAATGTTCGATTTTTATATTTTTATGTTCCAAAATTATTGGGTAGGCCCGGCCTACCTTGCCTACCCCCAAAAGCCGCCACTGCCAAGGGTGGTAAAATTTATCACCCTTGGGTGCAACCGGTCATTAAAAGGTTAAGTTTATTATACGTTTATTATACGTGTAATATACGTATACTATACGTAGAATATACCTCTGCAAGTAATTAGAACCGTACCAAATAGTCCTAAAATACACTTTCGATAAGAGCGCTGGCGTACAAAAAGTGTAAAATAATGTACACTATTCTGGGTTCTTCTAGAGCGTAAAAAAATATACTAAATTGTTGCAGCTAGAAAAACCGTTTCCTTATAAACTGACAGTTTGATGCACTAAAGCGACAATTAACAATCGGAACGTTATCCTAGCCCAAAATAAAAGTTTTGGGAAACATAACTTGCTTGCCTTATTCTTTTTTGCCTGTTTTCGTAACGAAAAAATTAAAAATGGATATTTTTAAAGGAAAGTTGGTGGCCATTTCGTCGTTTCCAGAAACCATCATTCTAAAAGAACCATATTTGTATTTACATGGATGACACGGAAGACGACATCGCATGAACTTTCGCTGTCTAATAGAAGCGTTTGGTGCAGCATTCGAGCTTTCTACAAACCTTAGCAAATGAGCGCGCTATGTGCAGCGAGCTAAATTTGGAACAGGCTCCTTGACAAAATCATAAAAGCTTTTATCGCGAAGATACCGTTAGCGAACTACTATATATACCACACAAGGAAGTTTAAAGGTGTATGAAAGTCCAATACCAATCCAATACTGTAGAACAAAATTGTCCAGGCGTGCAGGGCAGCGGGAATAGGGGGATTGGCCCCGCGGAGTTTGCGCAATGAATAGTAGGTCAGAGCCGGACTTCCATAATTTTTTGTTACTATCTATAAAGTTGACATCATCAAATGTTAAATTCAAACATTTACTGTTTTTTTATTTTTTGCACAAAATTGTTGGTTATTAAACGATACTACCAGAATATTTAAAATTATTGTGTAATACTGGATTTTATATCATCTGATATAATATGGAAAGAAGCCTTCTATTTAAATGGTCGATATTTTTGTGAGTTTTGTATTTTTACCAAAAATCTTTGTAAATAAATAAAAACACGATTTTTTAAAATAAATTTCAAACATTGTATGATAGTTTCATGTACTTATCACCAATGTTGTGATAAAAGAAGGGCAAGATAGTGTAAATGAGTTTAATCTAATCCTAAGATTCTGGTTGTACATTAAAAAGTAAACGGCGCAAAGGGCACAAACCACGACGAAAATGACGAATGATGAGACGACGACGGTTGACGATACAGCGCGAATATAGTTTCATACGCGCCGCGCGCGTCCTTGCACCAAAAACGGTACTACGGCTCTCATAAAAGTATAATGTGTTGCCTAACTACACACTGATAAATCAGTGTGTAGGAACACATTAAATTATTTCGTGGAATTTTTTTATTGCGCAAAATCGGCGGGGCCAACTCTGACAGTTATTTTCATACTGGGCTGGACATTTTTTGATCGAATGGGCCATAGCATGGGGCTTCCATACACCTTTAAACTTCCTTGATACCAAAGCACTGCTCAGTTCCAGAGTAGACTCTGCTCAGTTCCATTTAACGTACGTTGAAAAATTAACTGGAAGCAGACAGCAGATGTGACGTTACCATCGGTGCTGAATAATACGGGAAGATGTTTATCGATGTTTTTAAAACATCGATGTTTTGTTACCGATGTTCGATGTTTTTAACATCGATGTTAGATGACACCTTTTTCCATTCTATAAAAAAAGTTTTAAACATAATTTTTGTAGCTCCCAAAAATACAATATTAATTTTTTGAGTAATAGTATTTAATTTTATTTACAGTTGCTTAAAACTAGAAATAAGTAGGTTTCGCTTCAGTCAATATCCAAAAACATTCCTTTTTTGCCTTGGATGGATTATGTGTGAATTACAACACCACGAACCCTTCCGGCATGCGTATCAGCCCTCGTTCAATTTCGGGGAATTACCGGCTTGGCTTAGTAACATATTTTGTCTTCTTCTAACTTGATTATAATTCCATAACTACTTTTTCCTTTTTGTTACAGAATTATTTGTTTATGTTTATTTATTTTATTTATTTTGAAATACTTCTTTTTATTTTTTGTTATCGAATGGATTTATTTATTTATTTTTCAGCATGTTTTTATTTTTTGTTACTAAATGAGTTAAGTTTTCGGAGAAAAAATATAATTTAGATATTTTTAAATTTTTCATTTTACTTCAACTTAAAAATATATTTTTTTTAATAGAAGCAATTTTTCAAATTTTATCATCAATATTTAGCAATTATTGATGTTTCACAACTGATTTTTACAAGCCATCGAAGTTTGCGTTCCATGTTTACATCGATGGTGAACATCGATGTTTTGTGTCAATATCCCAGCACTAGCCAGCACCGGTGGTGACGTCACAGCAAGTTTGATCTTGGCGGACAGATTTGGCAAACTGAGCTATTCTGTGTAGTTTATAGTCGTTGACCGTAAGCTACCGTTTATCTGACTATTTCTTTCTAACTTGTAGTAAAGAACAGTGATAGGGGATAGTATTTCGCATTTTTTTGTGGAAAAGGCATTCGCCTAAAATTACCTTATTCGAAGTTTGCAACTTTCCGAAACGATGGTCTCTTGCATGTTTTCGTGCGAATGACATTCCTCTAAATTCTCTTTTTTCGCAGATTTAAGCATATGGATTTTAAAGACCAGGATCGCCATCTTTGTGTTACAAAAATGACGAATTTCACTAAATTAAGATGGTGCTGGTGTTTCATAGGACCGTTTTTAAAACTTTATATATCGCGGTCAAGGTTCTTGGTTCTCATTGGTTCACACCATACACTTCGCTAGAGCACCGCCTCTTTAGTGCTTTTTGAGCCAAACAGCCATAAGAGACCTCCAGATATAAACTTTATATAGGCATAGTTAAAAGATTATAATAAGTTATTTCACTCGCTGCGGAACCTTTGTCTGGCCTAATATAAACACGGTCCGCCGAAATTCCGGAAAGCGGTGCAGTCTTTGTTGCTACGAGAGCTTGCACGGCGGGCGGCGTAGTACGAGTTGTTACCATACCTTACAGGAGAGACTTAAAAAGTGAATTTTGTGTTTATTGAAAATAAGATAGTAGGATTAATTCAGAAACATAATAACTATAGAAAATAAAAAGCAAGGATTATAAAAAACATATGATCTCTTAAACAGATATAACATAATATATATTTAAATAATAAAATACTGAATAAGTAATAAGCATAGATACATAGTTCCTCTTTAGCAACTCCGACAAATGATTAATTAACAATATGGTTTAAATGATAAAGAGCCTTATTTACTTATTATAGAGATATAATACAAATGAGAAACATATAACTAAGGTATATAATTATATACAAACAAAATTACAAATTATTTAAAATATTTTGTTTTGGGTTTTGTTTATTAATCTTAAAAGTTTATATATCTCGATTTGCAAATTTTAATGTAAAATAAATTTGTACCCTTCTGTATAAGAAAATGAAGAAATTGTGTGGAAAATTACTACAAGGATGGATTAACGAGACATTTTGGAATAGATTTTTTAATTTTCCTCCAATTCCATAGTCTCCGGCCATTTTATTATTTTTTTTTACAAATATGTCTTCTAAGGCAATAATATATTCAATAATAGAGTTATTAGGAATTATAAGGCCCACAAATTAAGTTATGTTTGTTGTATATGCCTTTAATTGGCAAAATATTGTTGCCGCCTCATTTCTTTTAAACGAATTGTTAAATTCGATACAAATATCACAAGAATGCTGCAACAGACATTTTTTAAGTAGATAGCCAGTAACATAAACTAACGCATTGCCCTCTACACTTTTCATATTTCTGTAACCGTTTGTAAAAACTTTTAACGAAGGATGACCAATTGCAATAAATGGAATTATAAAAGTTTTACCTTCTTTAAATAAGTCGTTTGTTATATTCAATAAAACTTCATTTATGTTATCCATACAATTTTAATTTTCAACTTGGTCAAAATATTTTGAAACTGAGCTTTTTGAAGGCTCCACCAAATTGAACTGCAGTAGGATTCCTAGCATTACCACTACAATTTCGTATTTGACCAAAAAAAAAATTCAAGGCAATCTTGATTTAGCTGCCTAATTAATAAAAATGAATAGCCTTTTTCTTTCAAGATGTCCCATAAAATTAAAATTGAATTAATTGTCATTACCCACCCAAAAAGAAACTTTAATTGTTTGGTTACATTTTTCCATCTGCATTGACTACTTTAAAATTTTTATATAAATTTAACATATGTTTTTAAAACCCATTTTGATGCTCACTACCCATAAAAGCAATGAACTGATTTAAACTGCTCGCGTTTAATAAATCAAAAAAAGAGTTAATTTTTTTAATAAAATTGGGAGTGGGTTTTGCTTCAATAGGCAATACTTTAAAGTCAATGTACGTGTTTAATGCAACAGTCACCGTAGGCTAAACACTTGTGAAGCAAACTTTACCTTCATCTTTTGAAAGTTAGTGGGGTATATATGGGAATCTGTTAAGCAAAAATCTAATCTGTATTCTTTTTGTTTATCATAATTGTACATTGTTTTTAAATATATATTTTTTTATTTCTCCTTCTTCACCTATATTTAAAAAAATAATCCCTTGTCGATTTTATCAAATGTGGCACGTCATAAATATAAACTAATTTTATAGAATCAACAAAGTTAAAATTATCTGAGATCCTCCTCAGATAATTTTAAACTTTTTTTAACCAAGGTTTGAAAATTTGAACCTTGATCAGATACAACGCCTAAAACGTTTAAAACAACTTTTTTTTAACTTATTTACTGTTTAAAATAATATATTTTTTATGTCTTCTGATAAAGCACTTGACTTATAAAAGAAATAGGGTATTGGCTGTTTCTAGTTACTAGCCACCCCTCTAACCATCACCACTAAAGCATTTTGGTAGATGTTTTGTTATTAGATCAATGGAAATAGTCTTACATTAAAATAATAATAATAATAAAAATACAAATTAAAATATAACTGATTATTTTATATACACTAGTAAGAACAAAAAAACATCAAGAAATCACTAACTAACTTTTATATAACGACACGCTAAAAATCGATCCACCCTATACAACTCGTCGACATCGAACGTACTATTTTATCTGGGATACGGTGTATATCCGCAGCAAACTATTTTGCTGCGGTTCAGGCGGGGGTGAGACGGGACGAATTTCGCTCGAGCGGCGAGTGACTCTACTGGTCTATTGTTTATATACTGTGATATAGGTAAGCAAAGTATCCCTTTTTATTTTTTATCATATAAATATGCTTATTTTTAACCTATAAGTTGCCGTCATACCTCTGGCATAGCGATATTACTTACGGTCGGGTGTGAGATTTTTTTTTAGAATATGACGTGCAATTTTTCTGATTAAACAGATGTTGATGCATATTATTTGTTTTATTGTTATGTTTCTTAATAAATAGAAATATAATTCTTCAAATAAAATAATCTTGCTAAATCATTTATTTTTGAATTTTTTTTCTTGTTTTTTCTTTGGAGTAAACGTATGTGTGAAATAAAATGCCTAAATTTTTTTTTAAACTACAAATCAGTTAGGCCATATGCATTTGAAATTTTAACTTATGACCTCTCCGAAAGATTGACCACCTGTCTTTATTACATATTTTATACGAAAAACGGATTACAATCCTCTTCAAACATATACCTACTAAAGCTAGCCTTGCCGCTCGGCCCTGATATACAAGAGTAAAACAACCAAATATGAAATGTGATTGGTGTTGTCAAGATAATTAACCAACGGTTGATGGTTTCGACATATTATGAAACTAGGCCTTAATTAAATCTCATTATCTCAACAAGCACCAATTTAACGAATTCAATATAAGTTGCTAATTATCAAGATTATCTCCATGTGTTACAATGCGCGATATTAAAAGCAATAAAACTTAAATCACTTATAAAAAAAAGTAAACCCGAACTCGGCTGGTGATACTAAAAAACATCTTTTATTTAAGAAAAAATTTAATTAAATTAAAAAAAAAACAAGTCTTTTTTTTAGACAGTGACGAATATCCTTATTTAAATCTAAATACGAAAAACATATGATAAACTACTAAAATCGCAAACAAACAATTCTCCTCTAACTACGACGATTTTCGGTAAAATTTTTTGCTAAAACCAACTAATGTCCTCTATTTATAACCGCGCAAATTAGTAATTCAACTAAGTTGCTATACCACTTAAAACCTAAGCTAGGCTAACGTAATTATGTTTTCCTGTTTTTCTAAATCCAACTTACCATTATCATAATAACCACGTACTTTTGGTAGTCAATCCAGCTAAAATTTTACCTTAGAAACGCACCAAGGCTTATTTATTTTTTCATCTTCAGTCAAAAACAAACAGAATAATAAAATCAAGTGCGCAAATGATTTATTGCTCCTCCTCCGACAGGAGTAGTTCAATAAACAAAAATTGATTCCCTGTTATATTTAAGGTTTATATTGCATCCTTATATTAACAATTTAAAATGCAGATAAAGGTAAAGGTTTAAAAATTGAAACAAAGACGAAGATAAATATGAAGATAAATATGAAGATAATGAAGATGATAAGGATGACGATAAAGATAAAGTTGAAGATGAAAATAAAGATAAAGATGAAGACAAAGGCGACGAAGAAGGCGAAGAAGAAGACAAAGACGAAGACAAAGACGCAAACGGAGACGAAGACGGAGACGGAGACAGAAACAAATTCAAGACCAAACCCAAAACCAAATCCAAAGCCAAAGTAAAAGCCAAAGCCAAAGCTAAAGATAAAGAAAGAAGATAATTCTGAAAATGAGGATAAAAATAATAATGAGGAGGAGGGTAAGTATGGGAATAAGGAAATGGACCATAATGAGGATAGGGAAGATTAAAAAAATAAGAATAGGAATAAGAATGGGTAAGATGGACGATAAAGGAAGGAATGACGAAAAGGATAAGAATGAAAATAGAGATAAGGATTAGAATAGAAATAAGGATACTTTTAGAGATAGCGGTAGGAAAAAAAAGGGAAAATGTAAGTAAAAAGAGAAAGGAAAATGAATGGCATGGATAACGATTCTGGTACAGACGGATACAGAGATAAAAGTAGATATAGAGGTAAAGGCTGTAGTATATACTGTTTATGGTGCCACTACCACGTTGTATATCACAGATTTATTGTCCCCATCCTATTTTCTTACATAAATTATTAGAAATACCACAAAAATACATTAAAAAAAACTGTTAAAAGTAATTGATGAAAAAAAAAAAAAACATATTTATTATTGTTACATTTAAATATAAGTACAATGTTTTCTGATTAGCTATATATCATTGCATATATCATAACTAACGTTATTTAAATGATTGAAGTTTATTTAACTGTACCATCAAATAATGAAAAAATCCTAAAATAGCAAAGGAGAAACTTAATGGAAACCAACCAGCCTTTATCCAAGCCCATACTGTTAACCTAAAAAAGGAAAAAAGTTATACAGAATATCTGCAAAAACTAACTAGCATAGACAAGCGTAAATTAAATATGGTAGCAGGTTTTAAATTCGTAAGGGAAAGGTGGGAGTGGTAATTAGTTGGTTGGATTACCAGTGTGGGAGGTTACTGCCAGAAAATATGTCATGTGGTTTTGTATGATTCTGATTCCAGGTTAAATTGTATTTAATCTGAATGACATTTACCATAAGGGTAGTTTAAACAAAGTACTCGTAGTTATTTCTGCAAGATCTTTGGTAGCACTATCGCGTTTTATAAAAGATACCCTAAAATGACATATTTGCAGGTCTTGTAACTTAAACATTGTTTCAATAACATTAAAATCTTGGACTTCCATTGTCTTTATTTGCTAATTGATACCCGTATTGATAAACATTGTTGACGGAACTGGGGAAATATGGGATAATATAATAACATAAAAAGCTGGCATCCATGTTACCTATTACAAAGATTACATTCAACCCCTTTGGGCTGTATTAAAGTAGAAAAAGAAAAAAACATAGAATCCCTATTTCTGCAGGTGTCATTTTTAGAAAAGTGCCGGGCTATCAAAATAGTGTTTGTGTAAATATCAGAAGTTACGCACAGGTTCAATTAAAGCCTTCCACACCAATTTTTTAACATAAATATAAGCGGGTTTTAGAAATTAAAAAAAATGTTTTTGATGAACTATGAAAAATTAATAAAAGCTGCCAAAAATTATTAAAATTAATTATAAAGATAAGCAGTCTTATTTTAGAAACCTTCGGAGCTGCTGTTCTCAGTGGTGTATATTGACTACAAAAAGTAGGGGGCCTCAACGGTTTAATTTAAAAATATAATGAAAAAATATAGGTAAAAAATGTATTTATTTACAAGTGTTTTTTAACTTATTTCGGAAAGTGAGCTTGGGCTCCACCTTGTTGCCCCAAGCATAGGTCCCTGAATGTCTTCATATAACCTGAATTGTCTCAGTGTTACTAAATATCGACATCCATGTCTAATTATACTGGGGTTTCCCCAATATTCCTCGTGTTTGTTTCAGATTTATTTCCTGGTTTGCCCTCGTGCTGTGGTTTTGGTCACTCCAAGGGCAGGCTCTGGTCCAAAGTATGGTGTGGATGATCTGTCTCGCTAGCTCATGCGCTTTTTCGTTGCCTTATATTCCCGAATGTCCTGGTACCCACAGGAGAGTTACCCTGTTGCGATCTCCCAGGACTTCCAGTTCTTTTTGGCATTTCCATGTCAGCTTAGACGTTACCTTGGGGTTTACTAGTCACCCAGTTTTTATAAGCCCTCCTGTTATGCAGAACTGTGTGTTTCTAGTGAAATAAAGAATTGTGAATTCCTCATTTCACTGTACACGCCCGCTCCAGTTCCCTGCTCGGTTTTGGAACCATTCGTATACCAGATGATATCTCCAACCGTCCCGAGGAGACCGGGTTGCTGCCACTCGCTTTGATCTGAAATTTTTTCCTCGAAGTTTTTCTTAAATGAGTATTAGGGAATCATCTGGTCTGTTCTCTTGTCCAGGATGTTGCCGCCAACCTGACTTTTTATGTTGTTGTGTCCTAAACTAGCCTAGACACCAGTTGGTTTTTGTTGCAGTCGGAAGTAGCAGTTCTTTGTCACATTTTTGTCCACCATACCAGTAATGCGTATGTTATCATAGGCCTTACGACCATGGTGTATAACCAATAAACCATGTTTGGTTTAAGGCCCCATGTTTTCCCATGAGCGCGTCCAACCAAACCAAACTAACCACAATAATAGTTAGAGTTCGGACAATATTTAAAAAATTCCTTTTTAAAAATATCTAAAAATCTTTTAGTGTTTTAAATTCTACCTAATCTTGTCCAAATAAACCTTTTTTAATAAAAATGTAGACATATTTTAGCTTATAATCGTGTTTTGACTTACTCATAATTTCGATGATCTTCATAAAAAGGTGAAGAGCTGATTTGCCCACATTTTACTATCTGTACATTTTTTACAAGTCGATCTTGAACGTCTGTTTTTAAATACTCTATTTTATGGACCACATCATGACCTTTCAAAACCTAAAAAAAATATTTAATTTTTCCTATATCATATGAATTTAACAAAACAAATGGACAGATAGCAATAGTATAAAGAGACTGATTAATTTATATATTACGAAGCTACAACTCTGTATTGGTCAAAAGTAAGTCATATACACTCAGTCGCTATACCCCGGGAGCAGTGCTGAAGCGTCCCATTATATAAAAACTTTTTTGGCAAGTATACCCAACAAAAACTTTTTAAAACATAAATATGTTACAACAATATAGAAAATATTTACATAGTATATGACAGTATATACAGTTTGCTTCTCTCTGGCCCAGATTTTTCTACTCTACCATATGTTAAATATTTTGACATAATTTTAAAGTTTGATTATGTATTTCTGGGGTAATTTTTTTACTTACCAGGTCCATTTCCAATTTGATTGTATTTAGTATACGGGGACTTTTGGGGAGCTGGCTGATAGTAAAAGCAGTTTAATAAAATTTCAAAAAAGGCCTTTGAGGATTAGTTCTGTTTAAAACTGTATTACCAGAGCCTAAAAAGGTCTCTGCTATTAGTTAAAGATGTTTTATTATTAAGGAACGTCAATGTAGTTCTGCTGGCTAAACCTTAAATTTTGGTTACTATGAGGTTTCAAAAAATAACTATTTAAAGAATTAGGAAGTGAACAATAATAGAACAGGTTATACCAAGAAGCCTAAATAGTCTAAAATGGTGCCAAATAAAAAACAGATTGATATTTACTCCTTTTATTTCGGAGGCTCTATCCGGATTGAATCTTAAGCATCACCTCGTAAATCTCCATTAATTCCCCAAATAAACAGCCAGGATTAAGCATTTAAACAGTATAGAAAGATAAAACCACTCACAACATTTTGAAATATAGTATTGTGGTAGCCTAAGTCAGGCCAATTGCACTTCACGAAACAAACAGATTAACCTCACTTTTAATCCGAAACCCGTTATTGCGTTCTAGCATGAAACCATAATCAAACCTTTTAGATTATGAAAATTTTCAGGTCAATTCTAAAAATTTGTCATATCACGCGCCTGCGCAGCATCTTTGAAATAAACAAGAAAGATTTAGGCTTTACAAAATTAAGCTGCTGGATTTTCTATCCAGATAGAGTTCCCGAAATAAACGAAGTAATTGTCTTTACTTATAATAAAATTCGTGGTTTCTAAAAATGATGTCACCACAAGTGGTACGGGATCCGCTTTTTAATTTATATCTTTTGTCGGTATTATTCTAAGCTAAATAAAATGTATAATAATTAGAAGCCAAACATGGCATATTTAAACAAGAAAAATCTTTTGCGGCTCTGCTAATTTTAACTTAACCTCTGAGAAAAAGAGAAGCAAAACAATTTAAAATAAGGTAGTAAAATGACCTAAAAAGATCCCAAATATATGAGGCTAAATAGAATCCATTTTTGTTTGATTCTGCTAGTTGAAATAATATGGAATGCGTCATAAAACATTATGTTTTGTGTTTTGCGCGTAATTTTTTTCTGTAATATCTATATATTCCAAAGCGTTGTTTGAAACCATTCCCTTAAAAATTAGATACAATCAATAAACTTACTTTTCCAAAAATCACATTTTTTTCATTTAACCATGGTGTTGGCATTGTTGTTATGAAGAACATGCATCCATTTGAGTCTGGAACTAAACGTTAAAATAGTTAAGGTATATGAGTAAAACCATGATATGTAAGCTTTCTTTTGGGACAGTCCTTGCTAAAGTACTACCGTACCGCAAATATGTTGAGTAAATTAAAAGACATAAAGATACGAACGTTGTAGGTAGTAGCTTAACAGTGTTCTAACTTTAATTAGTTTTATAGCCATTGTTTGCTTGTTAAGTTATAAATAAAAAATAAAATTATATTTCATTTATTAAATTTGGCAACAGGCAGACTCGCCCGTCCCGTCGTACAATGGTGGACTTTGACAGCGTGGATGTGTGATTAATGTTTCGTCTTGACCTTGACTTTTAGTTTGCAGGTTTGTTTATAAAATTTGACCATGACTTCGACATTACAGGTGTGCAGTAAGTGTTTGACCTTGTCATTGGCCATGTATTTGTATTAGTGAGGGTGTTGGAAATTTTAATATAAGAAGTCTATCTGGTAATATATCGAAGGACATTTTGTCGGCATTGCATGTTATGGATGGTAAATACACATTAACCTTTTTGGGACAGAGTAGCCGTGTATTTCCCAATATTCCCAATAGTTAAATTAGTTCCAAAGCATTAATAATTTTCGGTTGTTTAGGATAAATGAAATATGTACACTTTTGTTTTTCCTTATGTAATTTAATGTAGCATGGTTAAAAATTAATAATATATATCTAGTCAAATATTTGCACATAGTAAAGTACAGTCATAATTATTTTTGTAATAAAAGATGCTGGACAATTTAATAATGGATGAATGTAGATACACGTACGTGTTTTGGTTGAGGTCCAAGTTAAGAGATATGGCACATAAGATCCTGGACTTTGTCAATGAAATGGATGGTGAAGTAATTATAAATGAATATGGATAATTCATGAGTAACACACTTTTCTCAGCAGAAGCACACCTGTGTGACTAATATTTGTACGGTTTCTCAAGTCTCGAAAAATTTTGTATGGAAATGATTAATCAAAATTACCCTATTATACCTACCCACAGAAATATCACCAGAGTATGAGTTAGTTCCCTCCATCCATACTGTAAATGGAGCGAAGCAATATGTAGTAGAAAATAAAGAGCCCGAACCGAATACTACCTGCCCAAGACCCACTGATGATGAAACTAAGGTGGTTTATGTATAATAAGGAAAAATATAGCATATTTTAGCATATGAATTTAAATAATATAATTATCTTTTGTAAAAAATAGGTTTAGAAAGAAATAAACGGATTAACCTCACTTTTAATCCGAAAGAGGATGTCGACTTGGTTGACCCAGATGGTGTTAATAAATTGAAGTCATTAATATTTTGATAATTTGGTGTAAGATATAAAATTAAGACAAACAAAAAACTAATAAAACCCCTATCGCAACACCCACAGTGTCGAATATAGATTTAAAGCATTATACTGCCTAAATGAATATACCACATTTTAGAGGTATATTTCTGGGTCATTTTCTACCATTACTTGGACCCAGACAGTACGAATCGAAAATTGGTATTTTGGATTGTATGCCGGGGTTGGGGACACTCTGAGTGGCATATAAGAAGCAAGCAAAACATGTAACTTACCACGACAACTTTGGTGACCTAAAACCACCTTTAGAATTGATGAGATATCTAAAAAGTGGTCTTAAAGCAGCCAAAAATATCGAGTATACGCATGAACGACAACAAAAGTTTGACACAATTAGGTGTGACATTTGTACTTACAGTTCATATCTAAATAGAACAAATTATTATATAGGCAACACTAGGATAACTCCCAAGATGGATCACACTGACTTATACCACCGCCAAAACCTTTCTGGAAAAAGTGAAGCATGTCAATGTCTTTTAAAATTTCTTACTCTACCCTTGTCATACGAAGCACACAATTAAACGACAAACTTGGAAGCGTATTAGAATACGCGGCATCTAGTTTATAAACTTTTAAACAAGTATTGCAAAATTGTTCAATAAAACAACAAAACATCTGACTTTAAATATAAATTCGAGTAATTCCTTAAATTTTTACAACCAAAACAATTGCCATACTTTTTTCATTCGTTCATAGCGTTCATCACTTACGTGTTCTTGTTTCAGAGTATTCAAAAACTAATCTTTTGTTGGAAGTTTTGGGAATTGGTCTTTTCAATAGAATGGAATTAGAGGGAAAAACACCGTTTTGACGCATCAGTTTGAAGTGTTCATCTCTTGCGTAAAATTTGCGTCATTGTTTAAAAAGAATATTGCTCATGTTTACAACTATTAATAGTGAAAGGATTATAGGGCTCTGGCTATTTTGCCACTAATGGTTTTAAAACAAATTTAAAATCTGCATAAACCACGAAGGAAGCTCGCATTTCTTATTCAGTGTTGTCAAATTTTAAAATATTTTCGGGTACACCTTTCCCAAAATTATCTCTTCTAGTTTCGTTTGGTGGAGTTAAAGTAAAAATATGTTTACAATCATTCAATTGGTGCAATATTAGGTCGGATGCTGTACCAAAATAAATTAAACCTTCGCAGAAATATATTTTTTTTATGGTTGGATATTGGTGTTAAAACAACAATAATAATTTGTTGAAAAATTTCTGTCACTTATATGGCCAGAATTACCTATTATATTGCAATCTTTTGTAATTATAACTAAATTTACACGAGTTTAGAGTTTTGTTTTAGCATACCTTAACGAACCAACAACCTCATAGGTTAAGGTATAGCTTACAAATTTGGACTCCAAACCATGTTTATTTACTGAAATATTATTTAACTTCGCAAAATCTATACCTGCCAAATTAAATATTGTAGAATAGTGTGGGTACGAGCCACTTTCTAAGACTGCAGTCGACACCGGATAACACTCATCCTGATTGTAGACATTGATTATAGCTTGTTTATTTTGGATAAGTTTAGGTAACTCAACATAAAAAGATCCGGCCAGTGGTGAAACCTTGTTGATATTTACTAACAGGTAGAGAGGTGGGCCCATTCTGCAAAGAAATCAATCAATGAATTTCGTTACATTGAAATATTTTTTACCACAGATAATTATACTTAATATAAAATAACACGTTTAATTTTACAAACCTGACTCTCTTTTTTGAATTCTATCGACTGAGTTTTCATGGCCTCGACAAAGAAGTGGTAGACATCATCAAGGCCTCTGTTATCACCTCGTTTCATGTAATAAATGACTTGTCATCATCGATGTCCTATGGCGTTAACGTGCAACAACATCATATTTAGTTTTACGGAATGAAGTATCCGTAAAGCATCATTAATAACACTTAATACCCGCTCCTTTATTGACCAAAAAAACCCGTTGCCCACCTTGACATACGGGAACACGAGATCGACTACAATGTTGCGGCGATCTTTGATAAGCCATTATATGATTTTGTGGTACCAGCACATTACATAAATCACAGGACTGCATGGGAGTTTTAAATGGGGATCCGGATTACCTATATCTTTGACTTGGTTCAGCCATATTCACATCATCAAATGGATGAGGACAAGACTCAGTTATATCACAAGTCAAAGCATAGGAACAAGTTAACGTAGTTTGGCACTTTTCAAAAACATATTGAGACATTCTCTAAGTAACATTTTAACTCACTGTATAAATAAACCTATTATTTATAACATTATTGACACCAACATCTGGTTAATAAGGCAATGCAACAAGGTATACAGGCATTTATAGGAGACCCCATACCCTATCTTATTCTCTAGTCAGTGTTGAATTTTACAAACACATCTGCGCTGTCAAAGCCTAGGTCAAACAATTACCACACACCTTCAATATCAAAATCAAGCAAAATTTGTTTTAAACACACTTGCACACGTTAAGTCAAGATCAAGGTCAAAGATTATTCACACAGCGGCGTTGTTAAGGTCAAAGTCAAATGATATGGGGGGTATTTGTTGTCGGCATTTATCCTCTACTTATAATACAATAAATGACTCAAAAAATTACAACAACTTTTATAACAACTCTCATTGGCTTAATATAAAAAGAGTTATTATTTTAGGCTATTAAAATTAACGTTAGAATTTTCTTTATTATTTATTATATTAAGTACAAAAAAAAATACTTTTTTAATGTGCATAACTTAATATTAGCCTAAATTACTAGTCTTAAGAAGCTACAGTGCGAGTTATATGTGTATATGTGTACTGTAAATATAAGTAGAACTTTTAAAATTAAATTTTCTTTGTTTTATAAAAATCAGTAAGCAACTTAAATGCGAACAATAACAGGCTGTAAGCAACGTACCTATATCTTTAAAAGTAAATATTTAACTAATACTATTACTTTTTTATCTTTAGGAGAGCCCACAAAGGCATTTTAAAGCCTTACTACTAGGTACGTGGGTGTCGGGTTTTCAAAGGTTTAACCCATTGTTTCCGAGTTACAACATTGTCCAACATTGTCCAGGTACCGAGACATGCATTTTGACGGCACTTTTTAAAAAACATGCCACTGTCCTCTAGCACGTTATATAAATGCCTACTAAAGTATCGTAACAAAAATCAATACCAAGCCTTTTATTTTATTAAATTTAAAGATTTTAGAATGATATATTGTGTAATCGGATGTCATTCTTAAACCAATGCAATACATTTTTTGTTCAGGTGTTTTTTTTCAAACGAAGATAAAAAGAGTATAGTATTTTATTTAAAAAAAATGGAAATGTCACTTATCCACTGATCAAAAATCCAAAATGTTTTAATATCTGGCTCCGCATGCTAGTCTATCCACTCATCAATATTAAATCTCATCTGAGATGTAATATTGGAACATAGCCGCGGAGACATGTGTCAGTAAAGTAGTGTGAACATTTGTAAATAGTGGTTGGGTATCCCTTAGGCGCTAACGCTTTATAAGGTAACTGTACCCTATATGGCCTACCTAAGCAATTTATTTTTTCATTATTGCTGAAATGAAACTAATCCGTGCCTAAACTAGAAATTTTAATAAACAGTTTAATGGGCATACATTATTTACAATTTTAAAGAAAAAAAAAAAAACGCCAGATTAAACAAAAAAATTTAAAAAGGATGTAAGGCCATATTGAGTACTATATGTACCCAATATGGCCTGTGGTATTTATATATTAATAATAAGTATAAATGTCAACTTCAAACAAATTTATTTATTATACTTTATCGCACAAAGGACAAATAAATTGTTCTTTATCATTTTTCGTCAGACCGACACATTCTTCATGGACGTATGTTGAACAAACCAGGCATAAGCGCATATTTTCACTTCATCCCTTTTGCAAACAGGACAATACCATGACTCATTTTTGGGCTTAGAGGATTTCGCTTTAACTTCTAGTTTAAGAGTCTTCAATGTTGGTTTCATTAGTTTGTCAAGACCCACGATCTTTTTATTTTTTTGTTGGTTTTCGTTAGAAAATAATGTCTTTTTTAGCACAACTGCCCGGCTATTTATAGCTTTTTGCCTTTTGATAATCTTTGGTGTTCGTTTCTCAGGGGTCGGCAACAAATCGGAAAAGCTGGTATTTAATTCGGTATTCTTAGGCTCATTTGATGAAATTGAAGAATCGTGGTCCGTAGACAGGACAGACGCTCCAATATAATTGCTACTTGATAAACCAGAAGGTCCAGGTTGTGGAGAAGTTGCGTCAGAGCGTAAAGAAATCGTCGGGGTTGATGTTGCTTGAGGTTCTGCTGGTTCCGACACCGTTATATTGGTTGCTGTACTGGGTAAAAGGCTTCTTGGGAATTGCACTAGGATTATATGGGAATAAACCTGTAGCCTTAAATCCGGACTTTATGTTTGATGGTGTCATTGACTGATCCCACACTGAACTGAAAACTTTTCCAAAACGTTGCTTAGTTAATGTTCTATCACCATGATTGTGCCAATAGAGCATAAGTTGTTGGTCCCAGTGGTACTCGAATGACCTAAATACTGCCTTATCCAGTGGTTGTAACTCGTGTGTAGTGTTACTTGAAGGCAGTACAATACCACGTTATACTGATCAGCAGTTTCTACAATTTCATAGTCTAGTGACTTTAGCCCCATCAAAAACAAGGACGCAACGCCCAGGAAGTTTGAACTTTCCAAAATGGTGCAACCAATCGACAAAACATTTTGATGTCATAGAGCCTTTCTCGGTCATTCGACAAACTGAACCGGGTGGTAGGTCATCCGAAAATTCTTGCTTCATTCTTTTGCCCTTAAAAAGGATCATCGAGGGAATTGCAAAGCCCAACGCATTTGCACATGAAACTATTGTGACATTTTCTCCATGCTCATTTCCTATAATATGGACTTATGTAAATTTAGCCTACAACCCTTCTCATCCATGTTGAAGAGCCGTTCAGGCTTTCCAAAATTTCGTTTTCTTCAAACACCTGTCTAATCTTGGTAAAGTGATCGTCAACAATAAATTTGTTCAACTTCTGCGCTCTCGCAGGATTTAGATTTTGAGATTTCCTTATCGAAATCATTGGGTTTGCCTTCAAGAAGCTCCGTGCCCATTTATGACTTGCTACTTGTTTTATGTCCGAAAATTGGTGCTTAAGATTATTTTGTTTGCAGTATTTGTATACGCACAATCTCAATATTTTTGTGGTTAGTGGGTAGCCGATTTGTGCCAATCTCACAATTCGAGTACAGAGCTCAGAATTTTGCTGATCAGAAAGAGCAAATTTTCGTCCTAACTTAGCCTTAACAGCCGAACCTAATTCGACATACCTGCGAAGAGTTCGACGTGGAACTCGAAAAGTCTTTGCTGCCTTGTAGTCGGACATTTGTTTTGTAGTAACAGCTTCAACGGCTCTTGCAAGGTCTTCCTGGCACCAGTTGCCCCTCTTTTTTAGAACTTTTGAACTCATCCCTAAAAATTAAAAGAAAAAATGAAAATATGAATCAAAAAATAACATATACCCAATATGGCCTACATAGGCCATATAGGGTTCACTATACCAAGACTTAATTTTTTGTTAATATTCGCAGAAATGTCAATTACAAAACCAATCATATTTATATGGTTAAAAAGCACATCAAATAAACTAACTGGGGACACAATAACAATTTGTTAAGATAAATACAATTTGTAAAAAAATACCTATACCTACTTGCAAAAAATTAGACACGAGAAACGTGATGTAGCTGCGGCACACAATACACTCTCACAGATGACAACAGAATACTAAAACCTTTTTCGAACTGCATCGGGCTAGTTGTCCAGATGTTGTACGTGCTTTACTGGCGGTGTCTATCAACAGTTGGGTAAACTAGTCAAATTTAAGCGTTTAGGCCATATTGGGTACCAGGCCATATTGGGTACAGTTAGGTACCTTATTTAAATTTTAAATTCTTTTAAGGTCTGTTATAAAAATTCGTATAAAAAATATTTGGCAGAAGTGTTATTTAGAAGCAAAAGGTTATTTTGAACTAAGAACAAAATATGAACAAGGGGCCCGCCATGGGCAAGCTTGGTCTAAAAAACAAAATATTAAGGCAATTAAGGACACAAAGTGTCGTAAAGTAAAGAGACGAATAAGAGCAAAAATACTTTCTAATTAACAGATTGTTTTCAATGAAATTTCGGATGTTTGAAAGAACATGGCCCGTCAGGATTTGGATAATTTAATTGTGCTTTAGTTTTTACTAATAACACCTGTGCCATACAATTTTGGAGTACCTGAAGATTTTTGGTAATTGTCTAGAAAGTGGCTGCAACTCCGATTTTCACCAAATTTGGTATACGGGGGTTTTTTGGGGCGCTAATCACGAATCTAAAAATCTTTTTTTGGCGGAAACCTTTCGTTTTCGAGATATTCGTCATCAAACTAACCTCATTTACACTATTCCTCCTTCTTTTTGTACAGAATTCTTGATTTTACACTAAATTGGAACACAATACTTAATAAACACCTTTTAAAAATTTGTTTTTATATTTACTTTATACCTTTTTTTTATTTAATTGTAAAAATTCACTTTCAAACGCCGCAACCAGGTATACAATAGAGAATTTTTAAGCCAACATGGTCGCCCCGTTTGAAAGAAATACTTGGCAATTTAATAAAGAAGAAGGTGTAAAATAAACCTAAAAAAGTTTATAAAAGGGGTTTATAAAATATTGTGTGCCACTTTAGTGAAAAAATCAAGAATTGTGTACAAAAAGGAAGGGGAATGTAGTGTAAATGAGATTAGTTTGATTTTCAAATTTGATGATGGATATATATCTCCCCGTATGCCAAATTTGGTGAAAATCGGAGTTGCGGCCACTTTCTAGACAATTACCATATTTTTCTTGGTTTCTCTCTTTAGATTCAGATGTCCAGGTTTAATGTGAGTATATTTGTTGGTTATTTAAATAAACCAAGGAAAAAAACTAGCCTTTAAAAATGCAAGTGATACCTTAAAAAAACGATCTTTCTTTGTTTATATTTGATGTAGAAAAAATAAAGCAAGTTACACTATTTAATAAGAAGTAAATAAAATAAAACAAAACGTATTTTATGCAATATGTTAATTTGGGATTTTTATTTTAACACTTTTGTTCGATAGTATCTCTTGAACCAAAATGGTGTAATTGTTTCTATATGTGCCAACAACTTCGTGTTCTAAAATTTTATTTTATGTTAAACTGTATTAAATGAACTACTATTTTTATTATACGAAAAAAAAAATTAAATCGCAAATATACTCCAATCGCGTCTTTAATATTACCTAATGTAATTATGTTAAAATTGTCTTAAACTGTTTCATACCCCCAAAGTTTGCCATTGCCAGTAATCCTGCGGAATCATGTTTAATTTTAAAATTTTCGTCCTCAAAATATTCTCCATAAATGCTGACTGAACCAGAGCCATTATTATTTACAACGTCACCTCCTAGAAAATACCCATAAATAAATGTCAATAATATTAAAAGTAAAAGCAGAGCTGCTAAAATTTGAAGTACTTGAAGTAAAATTTTACTTAAAGTATTTTTTTGTACTTAAAGTATTTTACTTCAAGTACTTTTTATTACGAAGTACTTGTACTTGATTAATTTATATCAAAGTACTTGAACTTTTACTTGATTTAACCAAGTAAATTACGTAAAGTATTTTTCTAAGTACTTGAAGTATTTCGATGAACTTGAAGTAAAAAAAGTAATACAAGTAAATAAGAAGTACTTGAAGTAAAAAGAAATAAATCAAGTACGCCAATTTATTTACGTTAGATAATCGCGCAAACAGGTTAAAACAAGAAGATGGCCCGACCTTTGCTGACTCTAATACATTATAGCTCTCAATTCAATTGTTAATGGCACCAAGAATGGTAAAATTACAATTATTTTTTAATACCTTTAATATTGTAGGGACTTTAAAAAAACATCAAAATATTGTATAAATACTAGCTTAAAAATTTTAAAAAAAATATTTTTTATTTGTTTCTAACACCACTTAAAGATACCTGTATTTAAAATTTTATTTCACAATCTATATATCTCGCCACTTTGTTCTTTTCAAGCTCTTTACCAGCATTATTATTTTTTTTTTAATACGGAACCAACTTTTTTAAATTAATGCTTATAATACTTAAAGGTTTATGACTTTAGGTTACGCGCATTAATTTAACGTGCGTTTGTTGTTAGAGAATTAAGAAAAAAAAATATTTATTAAAAGGGTAAAACTGCAGAAAATATTGGGATAATCACTAGTTTTGGGAGGTCATAAAGTTTCAAAATATAAAATACAAAATGCAGAATTAAAAAATTATATTGGAACTTCCAAAAAATTTAAAAATAAAACTTTGCTAAAAACCTCAATACACACATCACAATAATACTTTTTACGGGTAAGGTAAATCGTTAAATTATCAAAGTATACATTTTCTTTTGCGCTAATACATTTAACTTAATGTTATTAAAAAAATGCTGATCAAGTAAAACTACTTTTACTTCAAGTTCTTTTATTTACTTTAGTTACTTTCGTTTACTTTAAGTACTTTGTTTTACTTCAAGTAAAATACATGGGTAGTTCTTTAAGTACTTTTTAAGTTTACTTGGAAAAGCAAGTACATTTTAACGACTGCTTGTACTTCAACTTAAAGTACTATTTGAGAGTTATTTGACAGCTCTGAGTAAAAATAATAACAATAATCACCCTCTTTCATTTTATAAATAACAGACATGTGTACCTAAATAAATAATATTATATAAACTGAAACAGACCTAAAACAGAACTTCCAAACTTAAGCTTGTAACATGCAAAGTTAATAGCTTTTTTAAAATAAAGTAAGTTTTTTTAACATTATTTTATATTAATAAAATCCCTACAGTTCCTGCGTCCGTAAACGTTAGAATTTAAATGCAGTACCTACATTCTAATCAAAAATATAACAATAACAATATTATGGAGGATGTGACAGTATGTAAAATCGTTGATTGAAAATAATTGCCCATGTTAGAGACGATTGCTTGTCTTTGTGCTTATTTTACCAATTTTACCAGAGATGAAGACTTAACGCCAAAAGCACTTTGCAGGATATTTAAAAAAATATCGAAAATATACCATATTAAATGATTAAATCTTTTTTATCTATAAAATTATTTGTTTTTACTTAGTTAGTATTTGGCACCAGCAAATTACATTGCGGTTAGATAACCTGTTAATTCAACCCACATACTTATAATAACAAAAATCTGTATAACAAAAATATTTCAAAAGTTAAGATAATAAAAATTATCCTAAAAATGTGTACTGCTGTGAATTCGACGGTTAAGGCTTAAAAGTTTCTTTACGCAGAATTAACTCACAAGGTCTATTAAAAAATACTCTGTAGGATTTCTTTTTGCATATTTATTAAAAAATTGTTCATTCTAATGAGCTTTTGAATTATCGACATTAAAAAAAATGACTTTTTAAATTTTATGTCAAAAGTAGATTATTCCAGGTTTAGACAAATTACCAAGTTTTCATAACAGTAATTTGAATGCTGTTCATATCCATGGGAATAGTGTAGAGTTTTTAATATTTTTTAAACACGGTAAAATTACATTTAATTGCCTATTTTGGTCACTGTTTATAAAAATTCGGTATATGTACTCACAAAAATTATAATCGCAAATTATTATCAAAACCTTGCATTTTATAACAATAAGTCTGTAGGACTCAAAGAAATTCTATAATAGTGTTTTTTGCACTTGTAAATTAACCATTTATTTAGAAAACATATTGGGCATTGTAAATGTTATTAAATACCGGAAAATTTAAGCCTAAAAATACAAATAATTGCTATTTAATTAAATCTTTTATTCCTTAAATTAACAATAAGCATAATATTTTAAGACATAATCTTATATTTTATATACCATTTTGCTTATTAACAGATACCGATATCAAAACGAACGAAAATTACATGCACTCCGCCATTCTGTCAAGATTTATGTTTACCAGTATAAATATTTTACTTTCTTTGTGACTCCAATAGCATATGTTTTTATTTTAGATAACTCTTCTTTCAAAATTAGCGTAATTATATTCCCAATTATAGACAACAAAGACAAAGTAATTATACTTCCCAACCAAATTTTATTAGACAACTCATGGAATTAATTAAAGACATAAAAATCATAAAGTTAGGTAAATATTTATGTGTTTGTAAACGCTTGGTTTTTAAAAACCAGAATCAGTCATTTCTTAAGGGTAATAGGTTTTGTAGTGTATCTTTAATGAAGTAAGTAGCAGTCCATTAACACGGACTTAAAGATTTGGGGTTTGGAAAATCTTTAAAGGTTCCCATCCATCCTACCAATTATTGGCGTACCATACCATACTAATCATATTATTCCAAAAATACTTTATTTTAATATTTTTACAAATATTGAGATTCAATAAATAGTTAACGATAAATCTATAATTATTTTGTTATTCTGTTAGGCGCTTATTTAAGAAAGAATATAACTTAAATAAAAAATGCCGCCTTTGGGAAGGGAGGGGCTGCACCCCGGCAGCCCAATCCCTTATTACGCCTCCTACGCTACCCACCAAATTTTATTTACATTTTTTAAAAATTTTATATAGGTTACACTCACGAAGGCTTGTATAAAGCCTCAGTACAAAGTACCGTGGGTGCCGGGTTTTTAGATGTCTACTCACTTGTTTCAACGATATCCAAGTACTAAAATATGCGGATTTTTCACGGCACTACTTTAGACAACGATATTGCCACCGCTGACGTAATAAAAATAACTATTACCTCTAAAATAGCCCCTATAACCGTCTGTGAATAAATTATTATTATTAGGCAATAATTAATATTAATGATAATTAATAGTTAGGCTTAATTTACTTACCTAAAATCATAACCTTTCTAATAGCTATTAAAAAATTTGTTCCTGCATAACTTTTTCCGTCTATATCTTTCAGTGCAAGATGTTTAAAATTTCTCACAGTTTTTGGGACATCCTCGCCAAACAACCCAAAGATGATACGTCCTACGTGCTTTCCCTCTATTTTTATATCCATAAATATTTGGTCAGTTATTTTATATTTCTCGGCATAAGCCTAAAATAATAAATGCGCACAACCACATTACCATGCTTTAATTTTTCTATTGTAAATTTTATGTTTTCATGTATGCTATTTATAAAATCAAGAAAACTATCTAGTTGTCTCTCAAACGCAAAACATGTCAAAACATCATCAACATATCTATACCAATAAATAAATTTATTAAAAGAGGATTTAGAAATAATAGATTCTATAGAATCCATAAGATTTCTGCTAGAGAGGACTTAAAGGGTTACCCATGATAAGACCTTCCTTACTTGTGTATAGATTTTATCATTGAACAATAGTTTTGTTCTAAACAGGCTTTGGCGTTAATTATTTCTTGTTTTTTAACTAAATTAACATTGTTACTTATCAAAAGTTTTTCAACAAGTTTTACGGTGTCACTTAAGGGAATACTAGGGAATAGATTAGTAACATCAAATGAAACCAGTTTAGCGTTATTTGGTGAATTATGTCTTTAATTTTATTAATTTAAATCGTAAGAATTTTTGAGCAGTGTACTTTTATAGAGAAGTTAGTATTAGTATTAATAATGTTAATTAAGAATTTAGAGAGGTTATATGAAGGAGCTGGAGACAAATGAAACGACTGGTCTTATCGGATTCCCAATTTTGTGAATTTTTATAAGCGAATATAACTTAGGAGGCAAAGGATTCATGAGTGGTAATTTGCGTATAATCCCATCTATGAAACAAAACCTTACAATTTTCCAATATGTTTCTAATTATTTTTTGGTATTTGTTCGTGGGGTCTGCTTTCAATTGAAGTGTATTAGTTGGGTCTAAGAAATCTAAAGCTTTTTGAATATAATCTGTTTTATCAATAGCTATTACAGTATTGTTTTGTCGTCTTTAGTAAATACAATATTATCAGATTTATTTAAAAAAAGAAAAAAAATAAATAAATAAATCTGATAATATTGTGGCTTACTAAGGCCGACAACTAATACATACAATTGAAACAGACCCCACGAACAAATACCAAAAATAATTAGAAGCATATTGGTACCAAAGTTTGCTTTCTGGAAATGACCTACCGCAATGAACACTGATGAATCCTTTGGGGCCTCCCAAGTTATATTCGCTTATAAAAAATTCACAAAATTGGAACCGATAAGACCAGTCGTTTCATTTTGTCTCAGCTCCTTCATATAACCTCTAAATGCTTAATTAACATTATTAATACTAATACTAACTTCTGTAAATAATTCTATCAAAAATTCTTTGCATGATTTAGTCAATAAAATTAAAGACATATTCTACCAAATAACGCTAAACTGGTTTCATTTGATGTTACTAATCTATTCCCTAGTATTCCGTTATGACAATCGTAAAACTTGTTGAAAAACTATGATAAGTATAAATGTTAATTTAGCTAAAAAACAAGAAATAATTAACGCCTCCTAGAAGCCTGTTTAGAACAAAACTATTTTGAGTTCAATGATAAACGGTACAAGTAAGAAGGCTTTATCATGGGTAACCCTTTAAGTCCTCTCCTACAGAAATCTTTATGTATTCTATAGACCTATTATTTCTAAAAATCCTCTTTTAATAAATTTATTTATTGGTATGATATATGATGATGTTTTAGCATGTTTTACGGGCACTGAGAGACAACTAGATGTTTTCTTTGATTTTTATAAATAGCATACATGAAAACATAAAATTTACAATAGAAAAAGAGCAGAATAATTCGATAAACTTTCTTGACCTGAGCATCAATTAAAATCACCAATGAACATGACTTTTTCTGTTTTCCATAAACCTACTCATACTGATATTACCATTCACAATACTTCATGTCAATTCAATTTGATAACAAAAAAATTAGCTTCTTTTTTTCAGTATGATTCATCGATTAATAACATTACCCTTAAATAAAGTTAACTTTCAAAAAGAATTAAATATAATTAAACAAATTGCCGTAAATAATGGATAACTTCAAAAATAATTGAAAAAATGTTAAACAAAAAATTATATAAAAAAGCAATAAATCTAGTTTATCCCACCATAAAAGAACCAAAAAATAATTACAAAGTGATTACATACTTAGGTCATATTAGTAGTAAAATAGGTACTTTTTTAAACACTTAAATATTAATGTTGCCTTTAAATCCGTTAATAATAATTTAGGAATATATTAAAAACAATAAAACTAAAACCAATAAAGCGAAAGAAATCGGGTGTTTATAGAAATCAAACGCAACACGTATCGTATCGAAAAACTATTACAGATAAAACCGTAGAATTCTGATTAAACAAGAATAATATTATCTTTATTGTTAAAAATAGAAAAAAGATTCAACTATCTAACCATTTAATATAGTTAAATGAATATTTTATTAATTTAACGGCTACGACATCTACATTGAAATAAAGTAAAATTAATTATATCCATGGAAATAAAACAAAGTTCATACTCCAAATATTCTTCAAACAATTCAATTATATCCTAAACTTTTCACACTTCGTTATTGAATCAAGTTTTAATAACATGTTAAATGATGACTAGGTTTTTCCCATTAAATATCTACCTGCTTATTTGTGTACATGTTGGTTGTAAGTTTTGGTTTATAGTAATAATTCAGTCTCTTAAACTCCTTTGACGAAGCAACAGTGTTGCGAAAACATGTCGAGTTTTCTTTTCGTATAAATAAAACTTAAAATAAAATTGTGGAAGTTTGAAAAGTATTATTTCTTTTCTAAGTTATCACTCCCTTCATATAAGGGACTTCCACCAAGTAAAAGCCGACTCAATACAAACTCTTTATTTATTATCATAAATACATTTGAAAATTAATCGATTTAAATTGCTTAATTTTGAAAGAAAATGAGCTGCAAGTGAAAATCAAATTTTAGAATTTTAATAAAAATAACCTTTTTCTTTGAAACTAACTTAAAAAACTAAGAACGATACGTAAAAATTATTTAAGTATTAAACTGTAACTTTTTGAATAGCAAATATTCTGTTTTTTAATTTACTATATAAATTTCTTTAAACTCATTCCTTTAAAAAGTAGGAGTTTAAAACAGTTTTAATATATAGGACCTTATAGTTTTGGAAAAAACCAACAAAATGTTTTTTAAAGACCTTTTATCACAAAAAACTGAAGAAGTTATGATTAAAAAACATATTTTTGGAGCATTCTAAAAAGGGATTCACAATGCATATTTTAAAATACCCGCGGTTCTGTACTATTTTTTGCATTGTAAGATTGTAAGGGGTGGATTTTGTATAGATTAAAAATTACAAAATTAATTTAGTAATACTTTTGGGTAGTCACATTTTTCAATTACAACTCTGTGACAATATATAAATTTTTCTAGGGTAAAACATTTTTTTGTAATTAAATTATAATAAGGCTCAAATATATAAAATATTTTTATATGAGCCTAATTTTATGCGGACTTAAGCTTAATATGAAAGTTTTAAAGGTTTTTGTAGTAAGGGGTAGTTTTCACCCCAAGCGCATAATTAAGATTTTGAAGAGAAGGATAAGTTAAGCTGAATTTCAAATTCTCGTGCAAAACACTGTGATAATATATTAATTTTTTAGGGTAAATATATTTTTTAAATCATAATGGAGGTTATATTTTTAAGGATAAAAACATCTCAAATATTGTTTCAAAGAAACGAAATAATTACTTTTCTACTTATTTGAGTCAAATTTTACTAAATTTAAGCTTTACTATATAGTTTTATAGATTGTAGCAATAAAGGGTAGTTTTCAAATCTAAGAAATAAAGAGCGCTTATCGGCATAATATGGACTTTGAAGAGGAGGAAAATTTAAGCTTAAAGCCAAATTTTCATGCAAATCTATGCATTTTAAAAATTTTGACAGGTTGTGTACTTTTTCCATCTTCGTTTTCGGGACTAAACCTACTTTTATTAACATTGACACAACATGGAGATTTTTATCTAACCTAATATTTTTTTTCCTTAAAAACAACATAATGGGTGGACGTTTAAAATTTTTTAAATGCCCTTTTCTCAAAAACCCAAACAAAGAATATAATACAGGTTATATGTCAGAAATGATTTTTAGAAAAAACTCTTTAAGCATTGCCCTGGGACGCATTATTTTTTTATTTTCAAAGTCCGTTGTTCCTAAATTTCCCTTTTTGTTCCAATTTTCGACCCACCGTTTTAAACTAAACCCGGGGTATATTTTGGGGGACAGTGTACTGTTAAAAGTAATTCGGTTATATAGGGGTATTAAATCAAAAATAATTAAAATAAACAATTGTATTATACATTGATAATTTTAAATTTTTCAAAGGGAAAACCCAAAAAATTTCAAATAGAAGATCATGACTTGGTATTTAAGCGTAACTTTTTGATTCAAAATTTAAAGTTTTTTTTTTTCAAAATTTTTTTTTCCCTTTGATTTTAATAAAACTAATTATAGCTGATAAAGTTTGGGACTAGGCACTAACTTTTTTAGAAATATTTTTTTGACAAATTACAAAAAAAGGGAAGTTTTTCAGTTGTTGCACACTTGGACCACACTTTATATGTCTCACGAAATTTTAAAAAAAACCCAAATTTACGTTAACAAAAATAAGGTTTACCCTTCACAATATTTGTTGCCTCAAAATTTTTTAATTTTTAGAGCACTTTATTAGTACATTAATACTTTGCAAAATTTTTTAAATTTAGTACTAAACATACCACAAATTGTGTCAAAACTTGAAAAATTGACTAATTTCAGTGACTTCTAAGACAAACTTGCGACAAAACCCTTTGTCGGAACCGCAAAAACTAAGCCTATAAAAAAAACCGCATAAAGCATTTTTTATATTTCTATGAACTTTTAGTAAATTCAAATTTTATTCAAGCCCACTACCTTAAAAAAATTATGAAAAATTGAGTTTTTTTTAAAATAACTCGAAAACTACTGATTTTAGGTAAAATGGTATTAAGTCAAAAAATTTAAAGGTCTTATAAAACAACTTTTTTTTTAAATAAATTTTTTTTAGCCCCTTTAGTTTTTGAGATATTAACGATTTAAATTTAAAATAAAAACCAAAAAAATTTTAAAAAAATTAAAAAACAAAAAAATTTAATAGGTAAAAAAAAAACTTTTGGTTAGCTCTTTTAAAAAAAAGTCATAAAATTTCTAATTAAATAAGTAATAAATGATATAAGCAAAAAAATGGTTTCGGATATTAAAAATTTCCCCTAATTTCAATATTTTATTGGTACAAGTAAGTATACCAGCTCTGATCCATTTAAAAATCAATTCAAAATTTTCTATTTATTGAATGAAACAAACTAATACACCCCCGAGGCAATGGGGGATAACATGGTGGCATGAATATTTTATTTTTAAATTTTTTTTTTGGGCCCATCCCTATTCCCCTTTAAAAATTTAGCTAAAATAAAAATTTAAAAAAAATTTAATTGAAAAAATAATAATGTCCCTTTTTTATCTGGTGGGAAAATTTTGGAGGACGCTTAACATTTCTCGATCTTCTATGCTTCTATGTTTATAGCTCATCGTTTAAATATTTTTAATATCGATTTAAAAATAATATTATTAATTTATAAATACTGTTACTCGTTCAGAATAATCATAAAAATTTTAATAATATTTTTAACATGAAATTTTTTTTTAGTTTATTTTTTTTTAGTTAAATTAAGTTTAAACTTTAATTTAATCATATCTTTAAAATAGTAAATAAATTGGTAAATACCATATTTTAAATAAAAATGGCTTTAAGCCTAGAAGAAGTAGATAGTTTTTAAAAAAGGATTTTTTTTTAAAATTTAATATTAAATAAACTATTAAAAAAAATGTTAAAATTATGATTAACATTTTCTTAAGATCATTTTGAACAAGTTACTTCTTTAAAAATTATTGATACTAATATTTAAATCGATAATAAAAATATTTAAACGATGAGCTATACACATAGTAGCATAGGAGATTGAGAAATATTAAGCGTCCTGCCAGGTATATAACACCCAGATAAAAAAAAAAGGGATTTTTTTTCAATTAAATAAAATTAAATTTTTTTTTTAGTTAAAGTTTCAGGAAGATCAGAATGGGTACAGTTATTGGACCAAAAAAAAAAAATAAAATATCCGTCCCACCAGGTTATCCCCCCCTTTTCCTCGAGGCACATTTTATTAGTTTGTTCCATTTTAAAAAAAAGAACAAACTTACTTGTACCAGAAAAAAAAGTGTTATAAGCGAAATATTTAAGGGCCAACATCACTTTTTTTCTTATATCTCCCTTTACTACCCATTGTATTAAAAATATGTAAATAACCTTTTATAGAAAATACTAAAAGGCATATTTTTTATTTATTAAATTTTATCAGCTCTTTTTGTTTTTAAGATATTTGCGTTTTTAATTTAAATTGTTAATATCTCAAAAACTTAAAAAAAAGCTACAAACCATTTATTTAAAAAAAATAACCAAGCTTTATTAGACCATCAATTTTGATTAAATACTTTTTTTCCCTTTTTAAAACAATAGTTTTTAAGTTATATTAAAAAAAACATTTTTTTCGTTTTT